>JAYMFT010013442.1:0-16764 GCA_038088735.1 Panulirus argus | reverse complement strand
CACACTCAGTCTCTAGCTGTCATGTGTAATGCACTGAAACCACAGCTCCCTTTCCACAACCAGGCCCCACAGACCTTCCCATGGTATACTAGCCTGAGCCAGGTGCCCATTTTATCAACCGACCACTAGGGGTAGATGAACAGCTGAGTTGACTGTGGACCGACTGCTGCAACCAGGATTTGAACCTATGCGCTAAACCCTGGATGGCCCTCGAATGCATCATGTCTTCCTGTATTATTCAGATTTAGTGATGATTGATCAAGAAATATGAAAAACATGTAAGGTACATTTACACATTGGACAGGCAGTCCAACCCCCTCCCTACCTCCTACCCCATAAGCTTTCTCATGTCATCCTGCATCACTGTGTCAAGTTGGATGTGAGTGATCAAGATACATGCAACAAAGTAAAGGATGTACACATCTGATGAGGTGGTCCACCTCCAACCCCATGACCTTCCTCATGTCAGCTTGTATTACCTCCTTCTCCATGACCTTCTTGTTCTTCAGTATCGCCATTGGTTTGGTGCCCGTTAGTTTAAATGTGTGGAAACAATAAAGCTATAGATAAACACACACACACACACAAACAAACAAACAAAGATTAAATCTTATTTTTTTTTCATACTTGATCACTGTTTCCCATATTAATGAGGTAGTGCCAGGAACAGACAAAGAAGGGCTGCATCCACTCACATCCATTCTCTAGCTGTCATGTGTAATTCATCAAAACCAAAGCTCCTCTCCATAACCAGGCCCCACAGAACTTTCTGTGCTTTACCCTGGATCTTCACATGCCCTGGTTCAGTCCATTGATAGCACATTGACCCCAGTATACTGCATTGTTCCAGTTTACACTATCCCATGCACACTTTTCACCCCGTGCATGTTTAGGCCCCGATTTCTCAAAATCTTTTTCACTCCAATCTTCCATCTGCAACTTGAAGTTCTCCTTTTGACACAAATATCATCTTGGAAACTTTTCTTCACTCATTCTCTCCGTATGTCCAAATAATTTCAGCACTCCCTCTCAGCTTGTTCAGCCACACTCTTTTCATTACCACACCACTCTCTTACCCTTTCATTACTTATTCAATCAGACCATCTTACACCACATATTGTCTTCAAGCTTTCATTTCCAACACATCCACCCTCCAGAGCACAGCATTATATGTTGCCGATGCCACGCATCCATGTATTATTGTTCTGACTGCTATACCTTCAAACGTACCCATTTTTTGCCCTCCCAGAAATTTTTTTTCTTTTTCTTTTTTTTTTCCAGTTTGACAGACGGTGAGATACAAGAAGCTCCTGAGGGTCGATCGTGGCACACATTCAACTTTGTATCTGAAAATAAAGCTGTTATATATGGTGGCTTTAATACAACACAGCAAGTTTTAAGTATGAAATTATGGATTTTTTCTCATACTGTGTATCTCCTGATACTGTAAGGGTTTATCATTTCCATAACCCTGATTATATGATTAACTTAAGTACGTGAGCTTTTCGTTTCATAGATAGATATCTGAAATTTTCTTTAAACTGTACTCTGGTCTGCTCTTTTCTGTGACTTTGTTTGGTGCAGCTAATGCTACTAATATTTAACTGCATGATTTTATATTTTCATTGAGTTAACTGAATTTAATTCTCATTTAGATCATTACTTTATCACATGCATTAATATGTTATACAGTTTACCAAATCATTGTGTGTAAAGCAACAATTTTCCCATATTTTTCTCACCCAGACACTAGATTAACTCTTCAGACAACTGGCCAAATAATCTTACATGAGAATCATAGGAAAAAGTCTGCTGAGTACAGTAATGGGTAATTTAAACCTGCATCCCTTTAAGCTTTTTGTAAAATATCCATAGAAAAATCAAATGCCACATTATGTTCCTGCTGAAGAATCACTAGATCCTTTCCCACACCATCGCAGCTTTTGAAGTCTGGAAGACTTTTTTCTCCATACTTTTCTGTGATCATATTCCTTTTCCTGCTTTTAAGACTGACGTTACTGCCTCATACTTAAGATACACATGATTCTTTTGTTCTCATTATGATAATGTGATGTCTGATCTAAAATTTCTTGCAAATTCCTTCAATATTGGTACAATTTTTTTTGATGCAGAGGACATCTGGGTGTTAGATGTCACAAATGGAAAATGGCATCACTCACCCAATGACCATGTAGGACCTGTACTCTGGCATGCTTCAGCCACTGCCTTCCCGGGTGAAGTGACGTTTTATGGTGGGATAAAAAATAATCTCCTTGATTCTTCACAACCAAAGGTTTGTGCCTTTTCATCATTATTTGAAGTGAGGAAGGTAAGTACCTCCCAAGAATATTGCAAAGTTTTCTATAATTTGTGTGGGAAATTGCTGTAAACCAGAGGAGCACATTTTGCTTTATTATTATGTAAATTATACTCTTAACCATTACACTTTTAACTATAACTATGGATATGCTAATCAAGAGAATGCTGTTTTTACTTAATGTGTGGTACTTAATCGTGGTCATGGAAAAGAGCAGGGGCTTATGCATGCCTTCATAAGCTTGATTTAGAAACTATCAAAACATTGTAATTAGAGGTTAATGAAAGAACTCATACTGTAACAGCTGACTGGCTTGTAAAAGCCTTTTGAAAGCATTTTGAAATAACATTTTGTTAAATTTTCTGTCTTGGAATACTTGGAGCACATTCCAATTGTAGTATCATGTTGTGTCAAGTTGCTATGTCCAAAGAGATCAACTTAACTTTTAGTAGAACTATATTCTGTGGTAGGTATTGTGAATTGGAAAACTTAGTACCTAGCATTGGCCAAGCAAGTCCTCATTAAAGAAATTAAACCATGTGTCCTGAAAATGTTTTCATGAAAATTTCATTTAGCAGTCATGAAACATATTATGCTCTCATAAAATCAAATATGCACCATGATCACTAGTGGTGCCACCTTAACTATGCCTCAGATGAAAATCTCAGTTATATAATTCTTGTTCGCAGTCATGAAGGGTTGTATTTTGCCTTTTTGTATGATACAACTCTTTTGTCTTTTGTCAAGCAGAAAAATCTTTATTTAGAAATTGCAAGCTGTACTTACAGAAGATTGACAGTAATTATTCTTGCATAGATGTAACAAAGTGAAGTTTAACACTTAAAAAACAAACTTTTTCCTACTTCTTTATCTGAGCCCCCAATAACATTCCATTTTTGTGATGGCATTGCTGTGTCATGATTCTACAAAATAAATATACTTTTGTATCACCATAACACCTAATCTATCCTGGAAGTCTTGGAAAATCTACTTTGCACCAATGGTGAAGTCAACTGCTAAAAAACGGAGTACTGTGAAGATGCCAAGGATTTTCCTTTTCTGAACAGTTGTTCAGCTTACAAACGATGGCTTTGTCTTGGTTTAGAGTACTTCTTGTGTATCTGGTGGTAGTTCTAGCTGTACAAACTATTTTAGCAGAGTTAAGTCTAAAATGATGCAAGTTTTCAGTCCACCAAGTCTGACCTTAAAATTTGATCTATCTGCTTTACACCACAGTATTGGTTCCCTTTCCTTCTAAAGATATAATTTTGGTTTCTTATCCCAGGAATTTTGCTTCAACCATTATCCAGGCCACATGATATTAGTACATGATATTAGTAAAGCCTCTGAATCACTTGATTACTGAATGAATGTTGGCAACTTAGGGACGCACCATTGTGACTGATTCTTTCCCTAGGCCCCAGAGATTTGGAACTCTTTACCTCCCGCTATTTTTCCCAGGTGCTATGAACTGTATCTTAGATTTTTCCTTATTTTTCCTTACTTCATTTTTTTCTTAAACACATTTTTTTTATATTTCATCGAAGGCCTGGTCTGGATGGGACTTTTGTTTGTGACTGAAGTCTTTTGATTTGAAAAAGGTAGTGACTCATGAATTACCAGAATTACACATTATTTAAGGCTGTTGAGTCTGGAAAACAGTAGGCTTTACAACATGGACTTGTGCATGGCTTATCTGTTGGTTGTCCAGCACCCAAGACATTTGTAGACTATCTGTTTAATCTGTCAGTATCTCTGATGCTTGTTCCATCCTGGAATTCCTGCAAAGAGTTGGCCACAGCAGTATGATCTCCATAACTAGTGTTCTCCATTGTTGCTTCTTACCCTTTAGTACCTTACCCGTAACAGCTGTAGAGGGCAAATCTTGTGCATTGTTTGCCAAGGCTCCTACTTATTGTTCCTACTGACTGCTTCTACCTAATGTTACAACCTACTACTTCTACCTAATGTTACAGCCTACTACTTCTACCTAATACTCCTGCCTAATGTTCCTACCTAAATATTCCTGGCTATTACTTTTATCTATTGCTCCTATCAGTTTGCCAAAAGGTAGAGCTAGTGCATAATGCTCACCACAGGAAAATCTAGAGTTATGAAGAATGAGCTATGTGAGTTGAATATTGTCAAGTGTTGTATGTGGTAAGGGGAGATTGTATGTTTGTGGACAGGATACCAGTAGTCCACAAGTGGGTGAGGTAGAAAGAAATGACAGCTGCCTGGGTCAAAAGAGTGCAACTATGGAACCATCACTAACCCTTCCAGTGCCTAGGCAGGTAACACTGGTAATTTACTTCCCTGGTTGTTGGCTGGCTACTAGCTGTTATCTGCATTTTTTATTACATTCAGTAATACTTAATTACATCTTACATAGTGGAAAAAATCTCTTCAAGATTTATCAGAACCAGAACCATGGCTACAGTCTCAGAAAAATCAGCATATGGTTTATGTAGCACTACAGCATTGATGCAGACTTTGAAAACACATCATTATAAATGTTTTTCTTGCCATGGCCAGAGTGTCTAGTCCTTGTTTTTTATGATGAATCTAAGGGGATGGCCTTGAGTATCTTGAGTATTGTTTTTGATAAAATTTTGATATTAAGTTGAGGCATTTTAGTAGATTAGTTGACTTCAGTACTTATGAAGAGGGTCCTGTGAATCCTAACTTTTTTAATGGATTCACAAATAGAATCCTGCTTAATATTCAAATTATCAGTCTGATTGACTGTAAAGATATAGATTATAAGATTTTAGTAAATAACTTTTTGTGTTTACATCCCTGTTCTTTACAGTTATCCTGCACAGCAAGTATGCCATGAGTTAATATGTTTTCCAGTAGTGTCTGTTGACCATCTCTCCTACTCACATACATATACTTTTGTATATCCCTCTTTTTAAACAAGGTATTCCCAGTCACTAGTCCTTTTTCAGTACACCACTCCACAAGCTGTTTGCAATTCCCATTCATAACACTGAATACCCCAGGTTTTTGATATGCATTTAAGGCAAGTGATGATAGTGCTTTCTTTTGTTCATTGTGTGTATTTCCTTGATTGGCTTAGAGCCTAGGTGCTTTTCATTGTCTTAAGAACATTTTCCATACAAGATTTTTGCCTTATTGGTAATGTTATCCAACTGCGATTTGCTTGGGCAAGATCAGGCAGTAGGTATTCCAATTTATACCTTGCTGTAAAACAAGTAAATTTGTTAACTATACAATTTATACAGTATTGCATCTAGTCATCTATTAAGAAAGGGCCTTTTCGTAATTAACATACACCACCCACACCATAGGGCACATTTTTAAATTTTAAACCTTCTCTAACAGAAGAATTCTCTAAACTCAAAACTGGGTGAACTTTCCAAAAAATTGATTAATTTACAAAGGAAGTGTTAGATATCTGTATCCTAATAGTAGGCATTACCTGTGCCTATGCAGATGATTGCTGGATGCTGAAGGTAGAGATGGGTGGCCCCATCCAAGAGCATAATATTGTAGAGTGGCAAGAGGTATCCCTAGCTTATGACCATGGTGAACCCAGATGCTGGCATGCTGCAGCAGTTGTTCCACCTGGGGACCTCTTCATACTATCAGGACTCACTCAGCCATACTACATCACTATGGTGAAACTAATTGTAAATATTTTTTGCTTTTGAGACTATATCTGCTGAGTAGCTTAAATATACACTAGGACTCAGTGGTGCAGGCATAATGCATTGTGTTTAAATTTTTCTTCATGGAGTAGATCCCAAAAAGAATTTTAGAGTCAACAAAGAAAATTGGATGTAAAGCAGTATCAAGAAAAAAAATTTTCCTGGTTGGTAGTTTCCATTTAAAAGCCATCTCCAATAAAAAAAAAAATGAATAACCACAGAATTTACATAAACTGTCACATATCACTTTTGCATGTAGTGTAGCTCCTGCTCGTATTCCAGATGGCATCACTTATTGAAAACACTTTGTCCACATTTTCTTTTTACTTGAGTACATACTGCTCTTTATATGAGAAACTATGCACTTCAAATCTAAAATGTTTTTTCAACTTATCTGAGCTCAAATCAGTTAATTTCGGTGAGATTTTTGATAAAAGCGGAAATATTTACTTCACCACTCAAAAACTTTGGATTAGATGTTAGCAAAAATATAACTGTCCAGATTTTGAAAATTTTGGATAGGGCAGGGAATGTATGTTTTTGAATAAATAGCTGAATTATTCTGAACAGTCAGGAAGTAGTAACATTACCTGGGAAGCTTTGTGACTGACATGGTAAGTTACTATATGTTGCAGTAAAATGAAAAAGTGTCTGACATCTGTCACTTTTTATGAGTGCGTAATTACTATTTGTGTGTTACAGGGAGTTTTACACTCGAATTGCCCCATCTCTTAACCTTGTATGTATGCACTCTTTCTTTACTCCTGTGTATGTATATACACACAAACAACCCAGCCTAAGCTAGGTGTGTATGTGTGTGTGTGTTATTTAAAGGTGCTGAAGAGTTGTGAATAGGGAGTTCCCACTGAACAGTGCCAACAGTATCCCAAAGATACTAGACCAACTTCAGCATCCCCTGGCCATTCAGACATTAGCATTTCAAGCTGCCATTCCATCCACCCAATGAAAAGCCTCACCTGGATGCAATAATCTACAACTGCTACCCCATTTCCTTTCTCAAAATTTATCATATTGTCTGCATAGTTTAGGATGTGTGAACTCACAGTCATTGTTTTATACAGCATTCTTCAGTAGGAAGGGTAGAAAGGAGGAAAACATGAGGAATATGTGGACAAAGAGATTAAGATGGGTATTCAGGAGGATAATAGGAGAGAGAGAAAAGAAGAAAAAAGGAAAGATGGAAGAAGCTGGTGAAGATATTCCTGGCATCTGATGTTGACTTCAGGGACTCCTGATGAATGAGATACGGGATACATATAAGAAATGTTGATGAATAAGAAAATGTTATGGTTATATGATAAGTAGATGACATAATAGGGGTTCTTTCATACAGGAAGAAGGAAAAGGGACTACCACTAGGATTAATTTTTCTACTTTTGATTTCAGGATCATGCCGAAAAACTACTAATGTTGAGATTCAGTCCTCCCAGCTTGCAGAGGTAAGTTCATTTATATTGCATAATTGCCAGAACAACAGATAATCTTAGAATGTTAGTTGGAATGAAGGTATGATTCTTAGTCACAGGGGAATGTTATCAAGAGTGAGTATTGTCAGTGTGATTGAGGATCTTACTTGAATCTTAAAGAAAAAATCCATATCATAGTATCGAATTCATATTTGCAGTCATAACAATATTAGTGATAGTTATCCCCACACATCCCAATACAGTCATCAGTAGTTAGCTACTACTTGGTAGGAATTTAACAGTTCCATCCATCTTTATCTTTAATTGAAAGTACTGTCCTTTTCCCATCCTACTACACTCCCATCATTTTTTATAGACATGTGAACACGCACACAAGAAATGAGAAACCAGGAAACAGACTCCCAAGTTGATCTGATACATGGTTTATGAAATTCAACCCAAGCAAATATAAAGCATTCAAGGTGGGACAGTATGAAAGGATGGCTCAATATGATTATTGTATAGCAGAAATTATGTCTCAGAATTCCTTTTATGAGAAGGACAGGAGTAGACGTCATCCCTTACCTATTGCCAGAATCCCACATGAGAATAGTAAAGGAGGTAAACTGTCTGCTGGCTAATATCAGAATAGATTTCATGTACATGGATAAGGAAATATTTAGCAAGCTGTTCATATCCTCCATGATGCCAAAACTAAAATATACTTCTCAAGGTTGGTCACTGCACCTGAATAAGCACAAAAAATTAAGAGAGGAGGGCAACAAAGATAGTACCAGAATTAAGAGAGCTATGTTACAGTAAAAGGCTATAGGTTTTGAATTAGCACACCTTGGAAGAGAGAAAAGTGAAGGATGACCTGATCACATTCTTCAGGTTTTTAAAACAGATTGTTAACATGGACAGCAAACAGTTCTTTGGAGAGTTGTAGGAATGGAGCAGTTAGATGAGACAACATGAAGTTAAGCCAGGAACTTTTTAAAAAAGTAAAGAAATACTTTTACAGTATAAGAGTAGTGGATGAATGAAATAAGATGACGGAAGACTTGGTTAATGCAGACAGCATAAATAGATTTAAGAAGTTGTATTACAGTAGAGGATGCTCTACAGATAGGACCCCACATGTGTAAAACCCCATCCCCATAAAGTACAGATAGGCAGTTACCCACAATTTTATCAGCATTCCGTCTTTTTATTTCAGGGTCCCTACAATACTTTACTGTTATTTTGTATTTTGCAATTGCAATTTTTTTCTCTACTTTGAACTACTTTCTTCCCAGAACCCCTTAGAAATATATTTTGAACAGTAATAGTTTTGGTAACCCCTTGTATTCTTTCATAGCTGTTGAATTTCTGGCTGTAAAATGTACTACTTCAAATTTATTGAAAATTAGTACGATTTTGTTCGTCCCTCCTCATGAATTTTATCTCAGATTGTCTAATAGATTGATGACAAAGTACTTGTTTAGTTTGTGTGAGTGTCATGAAGATGAATTTTTCATAGACGTATCTGTCTCAATCAGTATTTCTGACACCTGTTTCCTTTGGGAATTCCCTCAAGGTAATGGCCTCAGCAAAAGTCTTCATAATTGATGAATTCCACTGCCACTTCATAGCCTTTAGTACCTCATGCTTATCAGGCTACTGGTAGAGGGCAATTCTGGTGCGGTCATTTCAAAGGCCTCTACCTAATGTTCCTACCAACTACTACTACCTAATGTCCCTGCCTGATGTTCCAACCTACTTCTATCTAATGCTCACAACTTATGCTCCTGCCTACTACTTCTACCTAATATTACTTCCTAACCTTATGTCTAATGTTTGTACCAACTACTCTTATTTATTGCTCCTGACATTTTGCCAAAAAGCAGGGCTAGCACATAGCATTTACCACAGGAAAATCAGGAGTTACGAAGAATGAGTTGTGTGAGTTAAGTGTTGTGAAGTGTTATGTGTAACAGGGAGAGATTGTATGTTTGTGGACAGAATGCCAGCAGTCCATGTGTAGGTAAGGTAGAAAGAATAAACAGCTACCTGGGTCAAAGGAGAGCAACTTGACAACCATTGTCATTGACACCTTGTTTTACTTGATAAAGTAATAAAGCGCTTCATGTTGTCCAGATTCATTCTGTAGCCACAAAGGATAATTTGATAAACTCTAAATCATAAAACTGTTCACCAGCTATACATTTCTTTTGTAAAGGAGTGCAACTTGACAACCACTGAAGTGCTGGCAGACTACGAAGCCATCACTAACTCTCCCAATGCCACTCTTCCACACAACTTCCAATTATACTTAACAAACTTGTATCTCAGTAATATGAACATTCACTTTTGTCACCCTTGCCTTTATATAGTGGCACTATTCAGGCATCCTGCCAATCCTCAGGCACCTCGCCGTAAGCCAAACATACATTAAAAATTCGAACTAACCAGTCATCAACACAGTCATCTTTCTTGAAAAATTCAACTAAAATCCCAATCATTCTGACCTTGTTGCCATATTTCATCTTTTGTAAAGCTTTCCCTTCCTTCTCTCTTTTCACCAATCCACTTGCAAAAATTCTCTCACTTTGCATATCTTCCCAACCCAAACACCCAACATATGCCATCCTATCTTCAGACACATTCAACAATCCTTCAGATTACTCACTCCATATCCTGTTCACCTCATCCCTGCATGATACCACTTTACCATTTGCCCCTTCACTGATGCTTCCATTGTTTTCTGTTTTCCTGATGCTTTCATCTTTCTTCCAATATATTACCTAATTCTCCATAAGTTTACTGATACTCACTCACCCCTACTCTCATATCCCCTTTTTCTGCCCCTGCACCTTCCTCTTGATCTCCTTCCGCTTTCTCTGGTATGGTGTATACAAGGGATCCCCAACTTACAAACAGGTTATGTACCTGACCATTTTCTTAAGTTGAATTGTTCATAAGTCAGAAAATATAAAGAAAATTTTTAAAATTAGAGCAAATACCTATACCTGACTGTAATAATATTAGGTATTGTATATGAAGTAAACATAGTTAATAGGACATCACATTAAGCAACATTTAACGAAAAAAAGATGCACAGTTAAGTAGTTTTGTGGTTCATAAGTATGCGTAAATGATTGTATGTCATGCATGGTATTATTTTTTTTTTTTTCTTTAGTTCATTTGTAAGTATGAGTGTTCGTAAGTTGGACATTTGTAAGTCAGGGACCCTCTATATGCATTACTATGCCTAGGGTTTGAAATCACATGGGCCCAACATGTTGACGATCCATGATCAGTAACCCTAACCACTACTTTGGGGATGGGCCCATGCTGACTGATGTTCAGCAACACAATTAAGATAAAGATTGAATACATCTGTTTTTCTTAAGGTTGGTGAACCAAGATTTAGTATTCCTCTAGTGCGTAATTGAATGAGTTGCAGAAAATGTAATGTAGTGAGCTGTTCAGTATGAGTAGTCCAGAGCTCAATGGTCTTGAGGTATGAAACTGTTTATTTGTAATCATGTGGAAGTATTATGTATGGCAAGTTGGTGTTAATGGAGACTATGGTTTCAGTGGCTCAACCTGTTTTGCAGAATGAAAAAGTAAGAAGTGCATATTTTGGCATGGAAGTTCATATATCTTTTAAACACGCTGGGCAAGTTAAGGATGTAAGTGTTATGGAAAAAAAAATATATGCACCTGATCCTCCTTATAGATTATTTATATTCCAGATTGACCATAGAAGCTGTTTGTGAACACCATGAGAAGCTGCAGGGACATTGGTGGTGTTTGCCTCACACTCTACAGCATATCCTCGAAGTTCGCTCTTGTTCAGACAGTATGACTTAGCATTTGATTGTAGAACAAGACTGCAGTCCCCATTTCAGTATGCACTTAAGCCAAAAACCTACATTTTCCTTTAAACTTTCATCTTGCCCATTCAGTCTTTCAGTTCCTCACCTTCCAGATGTTTACTATTTAGTTCCTTTCCTTGTTGTTATCATAATCACACTTAATTTATTGATGATAATTGTATCAAGATTAGCCTATTACTGAGTATAGATTAGTTTTTATTAGATTTCTTACCTCACTGATTTGTAAGTTGGTCACTGCCTGATTATTTTTCACACAACTTTTTCAGAATGAATACCTGTATGCCTCACAGTTAAGAAAGTTGGTGCTTCACCTTTATGCAACGGTAATTAACAGTTCTCAATTACCTTTAATTTTATTCCATGTTTTACAATGTAGATCTATCATATATTACCACACACACACAATTTGCGTTGTAGCATCATCTGACGTACTGAAGATGATGAATAGCCATATTGCTTTTGATATCATATTGTTGTGAATTTGTTTTGTTCACTTGAAAACCGTAAGAAATCTTCTTTTTTACACTAACGTCAAGAAGACTTTCCTTAATGTTTTTCTTGTAGTTTTAACAGAACTCTGCAAATCACATAGAGATCTCCCATAGTTTGTATGAATATTTCATGTCACAGGAAGCTTATAAAGGTTGCTCAGAATTCTGAATCACAGAAACCATTATGTGTTTCACATTGTCAGAGTTGTGCTTATCTCCTCATTAGAAGTATATGCACAGAGTACAACACACAGCTATGGGAAGTCTGCTTTACCCCCGTTTCTTCTTACCCCAAATCTCCTGATGAACAGATAATGCATAGCAAAAATAGTATCTTAACAGTCTTTACAAGTTTAGAATATGAAGCTTAAGCTGGACAGTTTTTCATCATAGTCTCGTCCCCTTAGTCGCTGAAACACAAATCAGGCAGTTAATTGGTAAATATGGCCGCACTGGAAATCATCCAATAAGTTCATGGTTTTGATTTACACAAGATGTATCTTTGATTTGTAAAGATGATGGTGTAGCATACAGTGGACTCAACATCATTTTATGTTATTTATTTTTGAACCAGCTTTTTTACCCATTATTTTTGGTGGACTACCAGAGTCATGTACATGATATTTGTTGCTTAGAGTAAGAAAGTAATATGTATAATACACACATTTTCAAACTGTTAGCATTTATTATTACCATTATCCTGTTTTAATTATTTGTTCACAATATTATTGACAGCTTGGCTTCCAGAGCACATGAAATAAAAGCCTCACAACTTTGGCTGATGTGTCGCAATATTTCCCCAAACAAAATAAGGAGAAATGTTATGTCCTCAGCATACATAATAGCAGTGTTTCACTGTGAAAAGTATATCTCTTATAATTTATGTAAGGGTGCTACCAATCTTTTGTACTTGTTGCAAGTGATCTCTATATTAAAGCTTTCTGGTTTTGATTCTTTTTTTTATTTTTTTTCATACTTCTCTGCTGTATCCTGCCTGAACAAGATTGTGCCAGGAACAGATAAACTATTGACTCTTTTCTCTATGTACTAGTTCACCATTTCCCACATAATGAGGTAGCTCTAGAAACTGATAAAGAACAGCCTCATTTGCTCACATCCACTCTCTAGCTGTCATATATATATAATTCACTGAAACCAGTGCCATTTATCCACAGCCAGGCCTCACAGACCTTTCATGGTTTCCCCTGACCACCTCTTATGCTTTAGTTCAGCCCATGAACTTACCCACTTACCCACCCACCCTGTGGTTCACTTCAGTTCCCATTGTTCCATATGCTGCTTTGTCCACTCCTGGATATCCAAAACATTCTACTTCCTTCAGGTTCTCTTAGTTCAAACATGAACATACCTGTCTCTCCCCCCTGCTATACATAACCTTACTTTTATTCTCCTTAACTCACAACTTCCCCATTTCACAAACACTTCCAGAGTTGGACACCAGCTTCTACAGTTTCTTACTTGAGTCTTCCACTGGAGTGTAATCATTCGCAAACAGCAGCCAGCCCACCTCCCAGGCCCCCATACCTCCAGCATACTGTAGATGTGCCCTTCTCTCCAAGATCCTAACATTTACCTCTCTCACCACTCCATTCATAAACAAATTAAACAGCAGGATCAGGTGATGTGGCACTTGAGAGTATAAATGGGGGATTGCTTAAAGTGGGATGTGGTCATTTGAGAAAGGGTTGTGAGTGGTGAGTTAAGGAAATTCAATTGCTAGTATGAGAGAAAAGAGAAGATTGAGTGCTTTACTTGCTGGGTTGGGGTGCAAGTGATTGGAAATTGTAAAAGAGGAAGTGGCAGGAGGTCAAGAGGAAGATTTAGTGGCAGAAAAAGAAGGAAGGTTAGAGATAACTGGGGTGAAAGGCTATGAGTGAACTTCAGGGAGAACAAGAAAATGCTTAGGAAGATGATTATTACAAGGAAAACCAAGTGAACAAATGGGGGCATCAGTAAGGGGAGCCGTTGAAGAAGTGATAATAGGCAAGGAAGAGATAAACCAAAGATCAAGTGAGCATTTTAAAGGACTGTTGAATGTTTCGGATGATGGGTTGGCAAATGTGGGGTGTTTGGGACGTAGAGGTATGTGGAGTAAGTCAGGGTGAAAAGTTTGGTGAAAGGAGAAGAGATGTTATATCTGTGCATGAGATGAAGTAAGGCAAAGTGGATGGGATTGCAACTGAACTTCTCAAGAAAGGGGATGACTTGTTGAAAGGTTAGTCAGGATTTTCACTGTATTTATGGCTCAAGCAGAAGCATTAGAGGACAAGTAGAATGCCTGTGTAGGCCATTGTATGAAGGCGAGGGAAAAAAGGAATGCTTTAATTACATAGGTATGTCTGTTGAGTATACCTGGTAATTTGCATGGAAGTGCTGATTGAAAGTTTGATGGTATACATAGAGCATCAGACTGGCTTTAGGAGTGATAAAGGATGTGTGCATTGGGTGTTTGCTTTGAAGAATTTTTTTGAAAAATATTTAGAGGAAGTGAGGGACAATGTGTATGTGGCATTAATTGATCAGTAGAGAGCATATGATGGAGATGCCCTCTGGAAGGTGCTACAATATATGATATGGGAAAAGCAGTACTGAGTGCAGGGAGGAGTTAATACTGTGAATTATAAGGCATATGTCCATGTAGGAAGGGAGAAAGGAGGAGTGGTTCCAGGTGAAGGTGGGTCTGCATCAAGGGTATTTGATGTTACCATGGCTGTTTAATCTGTTTCATTGCATTTTATGATTTCACAAAAAGCCGATGAGACTAACAGTTGGTGGCATATATAACTGAAAGTTTTTTAGTTGGTAGTATGGATAACAATAACAAAACAGAAATTTTCTCCACTCCTCAGTCTAGTGGGATGAAACATTGCACATATCTGTAAGTATTACTAACCATACTAAAATTATTTTGTACCCCAATATCAGAAAGTATAACCAAATTGATATCAAGAACCAGATTAGCCAATTTTTTTTTCTAATATAGCTATGTATTTTCCCTTGAAAGGAAATTTTCTTTTTATGCTCCTCCTTATATATAAATCTAACTGGCCCTCCTTTTTGCCTTGACAAAATTGATTTGACCTTTGGAGCATGTATATCTCAGTCAAATACACATAGATTATTTTTTCAAGTTTACAGGGAAATTTATATCTTGAATTTTAGAGATAATAAGATAATGCTTTGGAATTAAAATATCTGTGTTAACAGAAGCAGCTTGGTGTTAGACACCACACTGGATAATCACCATGACTTTAGTAGAGGAACTTGAGCCATATTGGATGGCAATGATCCCAAAAGGAACTGCAGCTGTTGAGGAATGGGAAATGTAAGCAGTATCAGAAGCTATAGGAAACTTTTATAAAGAGAAGAAGTAACCTTCATTCCACTTAACATGGACCAATTTTTCAAAGGTCAGTAAATACATCTCAGAAGAGCTTAGACAAGAGTCTAGAAAATAGCCCAGACATTGGCTCCACAGTCTAATCTTGAAATGAAGAAACTTTAGCCTCTTCGTTTTAAGAATGCCTCCACCATTCTTATTTAAAATCCCACTTATGCTAGCAAATAATTAATATTAAAGTCAAGTAAGCTGCACGTACCTTTACATAAATCGTTGTCATTGTAAATTTTTTATAGTTCAGTGTGAAGCTCTGCACATTCTAATTAACCCTTTTGCTATGAGGGTACCAAAAATTTAGGGATTCCCCAATACATCAGTTAATCAAGAAATTTATGAAAATGTTTTAGTCATCAGTTAATAGCCCCACCCCAGTACTTGATCACTGTTTCATATTTTTGCAAGATGGTGCCAGGAACATATGAAGAAAGGCTGCATTCACTCGCATTCCTTCTTTAGCTGTCATGTGTAATGCACCTACACCACAGCACTCTATGCACAACCAGACCCCGCAGACCTTTCCATGGTTTCCACTGGCCACTTCACATGCTGTTGTTCAGTCCACTGACAACACGTTGTCCCCTGTATACCACATCCCCTCTTTTCCCCTATAGACGGCATACTTGCCCCTTTCTGCAAGACTCTTGCATTTACCTCTCTCAACCTCCCATCCATAAACAGATGAAACTGCCATGAGGATATCATGCACCCTTGCTGCAGACCTTTTCTAGGACCCATTCACTCTCCACTCATCCTACCCATAAATATGCCTTACACCCATGATAAAAATTTCTCATTGCTTCTAGCAGCTTCCACTAGCACCATATATTCTTAAGACCTTCCACAAGGCATCTCTCTCAACCCTATTATATGCTTTTTCTAGATCCATAAATGCCACATACAAATCCTTCTGTTCCCCCAAGTATTTTTCACACAATCTCTAAAGGAAACACCTGATCTACACATCCTCTACCACTCCTGAAACTACACTGCTCCACCCCAGTCTGGTGCTCTGTATATGCCTTCACCCTCTTAATCACTACCCTCCCATACAAGTTATTACGTACACTTAAAAACTTATACTTGTCTTGTTTGAACACTCAGCTTTATCCCCCTTGCCTTTATACAGTAGGAAATATCCTGAAAAGTTAGGAAAAAAATAAAAATCAAGCAAACTTACCTTATTTGATGCCTCAAACATTGAAAGTTCAAGTGCTAGATGGTTATGCACTGGTTATCTTATTTCTGTTGACATGGCATTATATCATCACCTCAGCATCTGACCAACAACACATCTATTTTACATAACTTAAACATATACAGTATTTGTTTTTAGTATATGATAATAAACACATCTGACACTTTTGGAGAATCTGTAACATGATACCTGGCCTATAATAGGTTATGGATACAAGAAATTTTTCACCCTGCACAATTGCATTTTTACATGTGGCTTATTTATATAACTTTCAGATATATTTATATTTTATATATATATATGTATATATATATATATATATATATATATATATATTTATTTATTTTATTTATTA
>JAYMFT010013431.1:0-16764 GCA_038088735.1 Panulirus argus | reverse complement strand
TCTCTCTCTCTCTCTCTATATATATATATATATATATATATATATATATATATATATATATATATATATATGTGTGTGTGTGTGTGTGCAAGTGTGTGTGTGTTTGTGTGTGTGTGTGTGTGTGTGTTTAGGCTATAATAAGGGTGGAGAGTGAAATCTGGACAATTAACAAAAGCTGAAGGTTATGTGTTGTGACGAGGACGAGGGTCAGTACTGCCAGTCTCTCTCTGGCGTGATCATCACACTGGCTGGCGCTTCCTGCGCGACTCAACAGATTCTCTCTCACCCGCTGCTGGTCAACGGATCTTCATCAACCGCGTCTTTACGGATCCAGTGATCCAGGGATGGCTCAGATAACGCCGCGATATATCTTACTTTAGGCGGGTATCAGAAAAGCTCTGCACCGCAAATAAATAAGGCATATTGAAGAATTAATCATTATTGCATGTACAGAGCGGGGCCGAGGCAGGCGGCAGAGATATAAACTATTCTTGTACAGACAACAGACACGAAACCAACATCATCCGCCCTCCGCCTCACTCAAAAATTCCTTCATCTATTCTGTACACACTAGCGTCCATCTCTTTTTCACTGATGCTGCACTGTGAGAAGACATCACGAAAAGACAGCGTCTACTCACGACCTTGAAATAAGTAATGTTACTTCTGTCAAAATGTAACCACTGGTCAGTCGCGACCAGTTTCCACCGGCATGTTCAGAGTAAAAGCAAAATCCATCGTCGTGTTTGTTTTCTGTACAAAATTGTGTGGTTCGTGTTGTCGAACAGTAATGGATAATTCGTGCGCATGACCTGCTCTTGGGGGTCGATCTATATGTGATAACATTCTTTACTAAAACATCACACGCACACGCAGACCTCCGAGGTACAGTGCTTAGCGTTACTGACCATGACCAAGGCGATGCAGGGAACCGCACCCTGAGGGAGCACAGGTCGCCCCTCGGCCTAACAATATCAAGGTGAGAGCAGAAGCTCCATCCCACCCCACTTTGCTTTTTCAGTTGGTGCAAAGGAAGAACCTGGTAACCACTCTGATCAGGTAAGTCAGCGGCGTCCAACTGGTGCTACGTGAGAACCGTCCACACAGTACCGAGCGTGGTGTCAGTCTTGGAATTTTCAGTCGCGATTCAAAAGGAATATGAAGGCACTTTCATGTATAAAGGAATACATTATCAATATATCATTTGTCTATAATTTGAACACTTCACTTAATCAGTAACTCAATGCGCATTATGGCTAAATAGTCTTCCTAAAGATTCCACGTTCTTTCTTGGACGCCATCGACCCAGAGAGGCGACGTAACCCAGCGGTGAGCTCTTCCCCGTTCACGAGGATGAACATTCCGGTGGTTTATGCATCTCGGGCAAGGCTATAAACAGCAGCGACGTCGTGGTCACTTTATGGGATAGAGGGACGAGAGATCTGACGACGGCGGATGGTTAGGGGCGTCATCTAGGTTTCCATATGCCAGAGTTTCAGCTCGAGGACCCAAGCCGGTCATGGTATCAGACCAGCAGTCCTCACAGTCCAGTTCCTGAGGGGAAAATCTATATATCATGTCCTCCAGGTGGAGGAGACAGGAGAAATGGTGCCTTGGAGGACCCTCGGTGGAGGTATTAACAACACCATCTGCTTGCCATAAACCATGATGCCCAGGACGACGAGGTCAACTACCAATTTATGGAAATACTTTGTTTTTAGTGAAACTGACCACCGACCCGTGACGGTCACTTAAGCCACGATATTTGACGTAAACCTCATATGTATGAGACATTCTTATAAGACACGACTTGTACCACACATTTAGCTCATACCCTACACACAGGATGGGTCTCTGGTGAGTACCTGTGTAAATGCAGGAGATGTGTAGCTTGGATTATCTCTACTATTTATTTTTACGAGTCGCATATATATTGAAGCAAACACAATCGCCAGGATCTGCGACCCTGTCTCTGGTGAATCGTGAAGTTACGTTGATGATGGTTGTACTATTGCTGATGATTGTTCTACTGGGTGAAATACAGTTACCCGCTCAAGTTCAGTGTTTTGAATAACGTCCAGACATCAGATGTGATTGAGGGCGTGATACCTAGAACACAGGGAACATAATCTAACGTGAATAGTTTTCTGTACACAGGGGATCACTGGGAGACATCTTACAGCCGATATTTTGGAGCTAATTCCGTGAGAGACTTTATGTTCATTTAGGGAACGCATGATTACGTGGTTCATTATTTTGTGGGTGATGGATGATTGTGAATATTGGATGAGTGTTAAAACCATAAGATAGCGGGAGTTGGTTGTGTGAGAAGCTATCAACACTCACTGTCGACAGTGAAGGACTGTTGGTGATGCCAGTTGCAGGTGAGACTTGAGAACTATGCGAGTGTTGCAGCTGAGGAACCTGGGTGCTGGAGAGTGTGAGAAGTCGGTGAGTTTAACTGTGAATGTGATCAATTTGGTGACTGTGGGTACTGAGTTTTTAGATTCTGAGGTGAGAAGTTATATGCTAATGCAGGCATTAGATGAATGCAAGTGGTGAATGAATGTGAGTATCTAGTGAGACTGTACGAGGTGAATGTCCCTGGTTTAGTGTGGAACACCCTGGGTGTAACCTACGTGCAGTACTTCGCCAGTCGAAGGTTGTAAATAATTCGTCGTGGTCTGCCATTGAATAAGACATTTTAATGAATTGCAAATGACAGGAGATCATAAGCATTATTCAGCATGTATGAAATCAATATTCAAATGAGAGTTTAGGCTCAAGATATCTTGTCTCCATGACCAGACGTATTCGGCAATCACACTTACCTCAGCCTGATGGTGGTAGCGATGGTTTGAGAATAATTCTCTCAGCAATGGATTTTTGCAAAATGAAATACACATTTGATGATCTTTAATTAAAAAGATTGAATTTCTGAACTTAACTTGCATCTTCTGCTGTTTTTTATGTTGTCAACTTATTCAGAATCACTGTTGTACGAATACGGGTAAAGAGTTGCGTTCTGTTCCCCGAGGTTAGCGTGACTATTTCCTTAAACACATATCTTTAGGCTAAAATGTATAGGTAAGCCACCGTTTTAAAATGGAAGGGTTGACACATTACTAGTGATGCTGACAAAGTCTTCGAGCTTCCCAATTGGTTATTCATGTATAGAGAAAGAAAGTATCTTGGTAAATACTTTAATACGGACAAAATACACTAGTGTAATGACCTGGTCATATTCTCATCGAATGTGTTGGACATTTCATTTTTCGAATGAAATGGGTTCGAAATTACAGATAAGTAACGCCAATATTCGTGAGTGAGGAGGGTTTTTGAGATGGGTTAAACCTTCATGAAAGTTATGATACTAAAATGCTTTAAAGTCAGTTAACTTAAATTTCAGTTTCGCACGATAACAAAAAAGATAAGTGAAGGGAAAGATTCGATAATGTGTACATTCCTATATTTTTGTGTCTCTATGTATTACCTAACTACAAGTAAAGATGCTTCTAGTTTTCTTAATTAACTTCGGATAGGAGACAATAGATAATTCAAAATGAAGTTAATTAGCAAGACAAGAGAAACTTACAGAGGCACAGACGGAGAATTTAGTAATAAATTTAAGTCAGTTAAATAAACTCCAGCAACTTGGCTCTTAGATCCTGACAATCCTGAATATGTCAGCAAGTCTTTAAAACCCATACATATGTTTGTTTGTGTCTGTGTGTGTGTTTATATGTAATGTGTGTGTGTGTGTGTGAGAGAGAGAGAGAGAACTGAGCTATTCTTTTGTCCATACAATCACTAATAGTTTTGCACAGATATATTTATAAAATGCTACCCCAATAACTATTAAGTACTTGCCATCGAATAAATATTTCCTAATAAGCGACTCCACATCAGCAGCATTATCACAGAAGCATAATTATGATGAATATGGTCAACAGACGAGTAAGGAGCTGGGTCAGTACCGTGGTGACCTTCGCTACATGGGTGACACTATTGACTCGGGAGCCCAAGACACTGCCCTGAAGTCTGCTCCTCCTCCTCCTCCTCCTACCACATGAACCTCCATCTTGAACTCGTTAAGTAAGTCATTAGCTTTTAGGAGCGGCGGCAAAATACGGGGTTATGGGGCGTTATCCCCAGGTTACTGTCCTCACTTGTTACGCCGTAACTGTGGTCGCTCCCTCGCCTCAACTCGGCCGGTAGATGGCTATGCCACTTGCATGATGAGGTATGATGATGGAAATATGGTGATCTATTGATGTATGAGGTATGATGATCGACTGATTCATGAGGTATGATTACTGACCGATTCTTGATTTCATTTCTCACTGTCGAGGGTTCAGCCAGAGAGGCGACAGCTACCCTACAGGGAGGAGTAGGCATGATTCGGTAGTGCTCGGGTGTAGGTGTCACTGCTCTACAACAATAGGCTCTCAACAGTCTTTCTGTGAGAGATACTCGTAGAAAATAATGAACTATTCCACATAACTTCTTCCACGGAGCTTTGTACTAAGGCGTTACTTTTGGCAAGTCAGGCTCAGCTGTCTTACAAATCACAGTTTTTGAGCAGCACAGTCGATTGATATAAGAATACTCCAGTGTTTACAGTATTGTCTTTTACCTACACTTTTTTAATTTGCCATGTTTCCGACACTTCACAATCCCTCTTCGAGACTACTTGTAAGTCTACAGCCTGAAGATCCTGGAACGCTGTCATAGACCATCCTACATCCAAGCTTTAGGACCATGAATTATGCACGACGTTCATCAGAAGAATCTTAATAATTAACCCGAACTGACTAATGATTAATGATCATTGAATATTGGTGATCTCTGGTACTGTTTGAGGCTAATGGTTGACAATCGAGACCTACTAGAGGAATCACTGATTCAAAAAGGAGTGAAAATGTTTATGACCTGAATGTTGAAAGAGCAGATGACTGACGGGAATGTTATGATGAATTCGAGTACTTTTTATGAAATGCATTACGTCTACAGCTCAACCAGAAAGTGCTGACACTCGAGAAGTGAGAGCTTCGGTGATACATGACCGACAGATCTCAAGCGGAAGGATTACATGTTGTGCTCAGAATGTTACGAAGAACATCAGTAAAAAAGAAAGAAGAAATAATTATGAGGTCCTGTTTTCCAAAGATTTCAGATTTGTAAACCTCATGCAGAGTTGGTAATTAGAGGGGAAACCTAAAACGTGGAGGTTTCTGTGGGTCTTCTGGTATAATTGAAAGACGAGGGTCGGTTCAGGTGGAGCAGGCCGGGCCGGGGAGGGGAGGGAAACCTGTATTGCATAAGTCGTTTCGACGTCCTGCGATAACTGTCTCTCGTCAACTACAGATTTTCATTCTACCTTCACAATGGTGGTCGAACTGGGAGCCATCTTGTAGCGCAAAGGTGTACCACTGATGCTTTTTGTTTTGTTTGACCTCAAGTCTCACCAGGTGCCGCTTATATCATTAGTAACGATCCATCTAGAAATATAACTCTTCGAACTTCCTGTGTGCTCTTCAAAATGATCTTCACCATAATGTTATATTGGTACAGTTGTGAACGTTTGTGCTTATCAAAAGTTATTAAGAAATTATGATCGTTGAATGCCTGTCTAATATGTTTCCTTATTCACACATTTCTCTGGTTCCTGAATATTCATTCATTGAGTGAATACTTATCTTTCACATTTAGAAATTTCTAAAATCAAGTGATGATTAAGACGGTTATATATACTGGCCTCTTAAAGCGGCGTCACAGTAGCATGTTTTGTGTAAATTTTCCTTCTATTTTTTCTTTCTATTCCTTTATCAAATTTGTGTCAGTCTCGCAGCCCATCGAGCAATGCGAGATGGTTTGTCTTGATCCCGAAAATGTTCATCAATATTCTAAGTCAAAATCTATACCTATAAATGCAAATTTTGACTTAGATTCTATTTAATATTTCTAGACTGTTGAGGTCCAGATTTATCATATTTACACTAATAATCATAAACACATCCCATTTTTGTGTACATTCATATCACGTGTGTCCATCTGCGTGGCGGACAGAACATTGTCACGGGGCTGCAGTGTTCCTCGTGTGGACGTGTTCGCGACCAAATCAATGAAGAGGAAAGCGTCCTGTGCAATAACGCTCGTTGGTTCTGCTCGCGTGTGACGGAGCAAGAGAAAAATAAGAATACCGAAAGTAAGGAAAATGATGCAAGAAATCGGCGCAAGAAATGCCAGTGTGACGTCGCCTTTAGCCTCTCAAGTTACCAGTTATGCAACATTTAGAATTCTGGAGATTGCTTATGAAACGTTTGCGTATCCACGATGAATAATAATGAACAAATATAACACACCTCGACTAATGTCATCTTCTGACACTGATTGCGAAAATCAAGTCCAACCCATCGATGAAAGTGTGATGGGAAACGCCAGCTGAAAAGAAGTAATCGAAGATGGTTGAACGAGTGTCAACATTACCATGTCACCGGTGATTAAGTTCTGTTTATCAACAATATCAATTCTTTCTATTTTTGAAACAACTAGAAATACAGTAATCTTGGAGTTAGTGAACTAAGTGAATATTCACTGTTATTGCGCGCATGCGCTGTAGTACCGCGACGTCGCTCTTGAGGGTTCCTTACGTTTACAAGTCACATTTCAGCCCCGCACCTCATCCGCTGCCGGGGACAATCCTTGTGCTTTGATCGTTCGATGTATGAGAAGTAGTCTGTCTTAATGACCTTGGGATCTTCATTGCAGTTACATCTAACAGAGTGGATACATGCATGAGGATTTCCACATGAAGTACAAATATTCTTTGCTTGGCAACTGTTGCACTGCTATGATATCCAGTGGGGTGTGGGGTCTGTATTGAGCTGGCTTCAAGTAAGGAATGCCAGTTTCGTTCGAACCTGAAAAAGAGTTCGTTTGGTGCTTCGCACATGATGATCCCGGACTCAGCGCTCGTTTTATCAGGCAACTAGGCAGTCGCTATTTGTATCCCTCACTCATGGTATGTTTGTAAGCTTTTCACTATATTTCCTTTGCTTAGCTGGAAGCATTTCATTACGCCTATGAGCTAACATGATTCGGTGGGGTTTGCGTAGCTGCTTCATTTGCCGAAGTGCTGTTGTACATTCATAGTTGTAACTGCCACACGTGTGAGGCATTTGCGTCCTTAAGAACGACCTCCTCTCGATGGGAGTAAGAGCAGCGTTATTGAACCTTTCTTTCTCAGGAACTTTGGCTCAAAAGCTGTTAGCGAAAATTTGTCCTTTGATTCAAACTGGAGAGCACCATTGAGATATTATAACTTGGATATTTTTATATTTCATCAACAAGTTAGTGAGTTGTTTATCACTGGATTTATGTTGCTAAATTTGCTTATGTACTGACGACTGAACTGATTCCAGAACTGGCACACGGAACACGGACCGACCGCCGCTGGGCTCAGGATGAGACCTCATGACGACATCACCTGCGACCGCTCGTCCCCCTGGTAGCGCATCAGCTCCTACTGAGGTTGGTGACGCTTCCACTCTAAGTAAACAACTGTTAATTTGACTCAGAGTTGTAATGATAGAAAATGTTTATTGTGAACGTTTGTGTATCTCTTAAATGTACCGAAAGTTTTGTACTCGCTTGGAGAGGCCAGAGAACAGACGATGATCCCAGAGACTGATGATTCCTTTTGTGATCGATACAAAGGATGAATCGTTTCACAGACCAGGCGCTCCGCAACGAACGATATGAGTAGGAAAGTTTGTTGATGCTCTGATTATAGTAAAACCTGAAGCGTAGAATGAGTTTTCATTGTCGAAGCGACGCATGATACAGGTAAGAAACATTGTTGTTCTGTGTGATTTATATAGGCGTCAGGTGTTGTGATTCCCACTCAATACTCTCACAGCTTCACATCTTTTTCTTTTTCGCAGTGAACTTGCAAGTGTTCAGGAAATTCCTACTGTTATGAAGGAACCGCCAGTGTTATTGTCCTGTTCGGTGTCTGGTGTGGGTAGTGAATATGACCTCTATAATGTCGGTATATTCTAGTCACTGCGTTCGTGTTGTGGTGTTGGTTGCTTCGTGTTGTGTCTGCTTAAAAAGTTAGCCATCCAAAGAGCTGGGTCTCTCCGTCCCTGTAGGACTGTTTGCATGTAAAGAAGTTTCGGACAACTTGAAATCTTCAACTTTCCATTTTCTTTAGGAAAGGCGAAGTTGAAACCCTTAACAATTATGCGTTAACTCTTGACTAATCAAAATCTTGTTAGGGTAGGTAATGTGCTGGGTCTCTTTCACTCATCATGGGACTGAAACGTTTGCAGTAAATTGTACTGAAACAAAAATCTCTAAGGTTTTTATATTCTTACGTACATTAGTTGATGAAGATCTTGTTATGTTTAAGTGGTGGTAATTAATGTGGCGTTGTTGTCTATATTGGCTGAATGTAAAAAATAAATAGTGTGTAAAGTGCGTGATGTCGTCTTGTGCTACGTGGAATTTATTTCGTAAATACTCCAGGACACGAGATAAGCACTTCAGACGATGGTAAACTGCAGGCATGGAAGTGTTATATAACACATCATGGAGTGAGTAATATGTGAACAAATAACACACGGATTAGGTAAAGACTACCTCAGTATTGTTTCAGTCTATACATTTCTTTTCACTGTACAAATTCTGTTCTATAATGAATACCTGTATCTCACACTGCCATTGCCTACCAATACTGCAGCTGCTACAGTATGGTGAGGCAAGTGTTTCGTTAAGAAGTGCAGGTATTCACGCAGGTGTCATGGGCCCCGGGCGTGGATGTGGCGACGCGTCCCTTGCGAAATCTACGGACACCTGTCGCGCCAAGGGACGAGTGTCACACGGAGGTACACGCGCCACGCTCAGGGATACGTGCTACACCAAGGGACATGTTGCCATGTCCACGGACACGTGTAAACGGATGGCGAGCTGGACACGTGAGTTCGGCAATCAATCTCGCGGTTCACCTGACATCTGCAGTCAACGCTGACCTTGGTGGCGCCAAACACGTGCAGACGCCTGATGCAGGACGTGGTAGCGTCGTCTCCTTCATCACATCTAAGCACACGTGGATGGCTGACAGAGCACGTGATAACGTTCGCATGAGCCTTGTTGTCACACGGGCAGCTGGTAGACTAGTAACGCTGTTTCTCACGTGCTCTTTAGTCGGTACGGACACGTGCCGCTGGCAGGTTTAGCACGTGGTACTCTTCTTTCAGTTGCGTCAGGAACCTGGAATGACAAGTTTCGTAAAACAGTTGGAGATGCTGAGTCAACTGTGCCCAAATGACAATACATGTCTGGTACACATTATGTATGTGAGATGGAGGATTAGTACAGCCCTCGAGTGAAGAAGGTGTGAGAGACAAGTCACGTTGGAAACGACTAATTGTGGATGGGAGAGGCCAGGGAGCCGCGGTGAGGATAATGAGTGAGGGCAGCCAAGTGCACTCGCGTGAGGAAGATAAGCGAAAGAAGCCATTCAGACTCGCGTGAGGAAGATAGGCGAAGGAACCTGAACTGGTGAAAAGAGACGCACGTGATTATGATGGGTGTTGGAGAGCGGTTGAGGGAGGCCAGGTAGGAGATGATCATAAGCTCTTCCCCGGCAGGAACACCTTCGGGCATCACAACCTGAAGATAACACCATCACTCAGGGTTGAGACAGTTACCTCCCACTCCCTTTACTTCCCCAGACCTCTCTCTCCATCCAACCATAGGCTCATGCGATCATTCGTTGAATATTACACAAGTAGAAAGTTAGTCGTCATCATCCGATTCTCTCTGATATATTGGTTCAGATATGATGAGGTAATTTCTTAGGGTTCTGGTGGATTTACTTTGATGAAGATTTATCTCATACGAGGACATTCAGTTTTTGAAACTGGAGATGTCAGTATCATCCTGACCTCAGTCAAAAGATTGCTTTCGAAAATGTTTTTAACATTCTTTCCCTCCTGCTAACAGAGTCGATCAGATTTTGATTTAGAAATTTCACATTTTACTACAATATTTAGTAGTGATTTAATCACTCGAATATGAACATCTCTGGTGAGATTGATATGGCCTATCAGTGAGGGCCATGTCCAGGGATCTGGACACCCCTGGGTAAACTCGAGCGGAGTTGTAAGCTGTCGGCTGCCAAGACCCGTCATAGCTTTAGTGCTTCACCCTATCTGGTGTGTATCCACTTGTCTATCAACCACAGAAGGTTGAACGAGTAGAAACCACAAACGATTGTGAACTAAGAACAATCGTTGACTGCTTCACAACCACAAAAACTCGCCACTTTCACAGTAAAACAAAGATTCTCCCATTACAGTTCCACTTCAACGTCCTCGACACTCAGTTCAGTGCAAAGCACTTCAAAGTAAGCCACCAATCCCCTGCCTCACTCTTCAGTAACATCTACTCGCAGTTCCCCCCACCCTCAGCGAATATAAAATTGACAGAACACACATAGTACACTGAGATAACCTGACAAGCACCAAACAACCGACTTCCCAACTCGGTAATCTTAAACTTTAACCCACCACGGGGGACGCCCATCAGATACCACACTCCCCAGGCGAACAGTCACAATCCCGCTTACGCTCTGGGCATCGCTCATCGCGACAACACTACAAACATCATTTCATTCTATCCCAAGACCATTCATACCCACGATGCAACTACCATAAAGAAGACACCGAGCACTTGCTGCTCTACTAACTTGCACTCTCTGCACATAGACGCACACACGTCACAGCACATTATGATCAGGGGTCCTGATTGGTGGACGTGGCCAACTAGCTAACTGCTGCAAATCGCGTAATGTTGTTTCAAAAATCCATACCTTGAGCAAATCCGAGTTCCGTGGGAAGGAGGATGTCAGCTGAGGATCATGACTCTGAGCTGTATCGTCGTCGGCGCTGACACCCTCAGCCGCCCACACCACCAGGCTCACGGCCATCCACGCCCACAGCATGGCAGGCGTGCCCCTGCAGCAGCCACTCGCGCAGAGACGTAAAACCTTGGTCAGTTACCTCTTGCAGTTGTGGTTTCGTGACGATGATTCTCGTCAGTTTATTTGACCTTGGACTTCCTAGGTTGCCTTCTTTACTGCGTAACGTTGGACATTTTGCAGCACGTGCGTTCACACTTCTTATGGGCATACATCAACCGCTCGGGTTCAGGCACGAATCGTAAGCAGTACTCGGGAGCATAAAAGATTTTAGAGTTATAAGAAGCTCAATTTCCCTCTGTGGTGATTCTACCAACGACACATTAATCGATGGATGTCACACGTAACTTTATTTAGTCTGCTTGTCAGTTAACCCGAACTTATTCCACGTCTCACATCACACATCACACGCCGAGCTATCACCCAGAACTCTGGAAAGTGGACGCCTGCCACACACACAAACATGCGCCAAGAAGTCTATGTACACAAGTGTTCCCAGATGCGCATATGTCCGCAGGTGTGTGTCCCTTAACAAAGCCGGCTGCAGCAAGTGTCCGCAGGTGTTGGTTTACGTGAGTTACAGATACTTCCCTCATCTAACTTCCTCTCAGTTTCGCTCCCTCTCTCGCTTCCTCTCACTGAGCTTCTAACTTCTTCTTCTCCAAAAAATCAGTAAATCATGTATTTTGAGTCTTCAAAGTTATGATTTTGCTAGCTGTTTGGCTACAGGTCTAAAACGTTACGTTTTTAGTAGGTTTCAAGTTCATGATGTTGCGGGTCATGGAAATTACAAGTTAAGAAAGTTAGGCCTCAGTATAAGGACTATTTTACACACTGAATACGAATCTAGGGCTGAAACTTTAAGATTCATTAAAGCTTGTAATTAAGTATTAGAATAATAAGATTTTTCAAAGATTTTATGATAATTCGCTTCGTATTTATTTGGTATCTATCGGTAAGGGAACGCATTTTGAGACTTTTTCTGTGATTATTTCAAATCACATGCAAGATTTTTCCCTTTACATCATTTTGTATATTCAGTTTATTACCGTGTCAAATAATTCTAATGTGCTCATATTAAGTCATATTAGAATCATCAGAATGCACACGAATTTGCCGATGAAAGAATATGAACAGCAGTACATTTGCGAAAATTGAACATAGTTTAGATACTCATCAAAATTTCGTTTTCTGTAAAGGTCCTCATGTTTTACTATTTTCTTGTAGATCGTGAGTAAAGGGTAAGCTTATGTAGAGGTATAATGGTCTCCATCGTGCCTGTTTTGGGCTAGTGTTGAGGAGTGGCTTGTTAATGAAGCAGGCATGGCGTACCTTATCGGTGTCATTCACTATAAACGGGCGTATAGTCAATGGAAATAATGGCAGAGGTTTAGCGGCTTCACAGGGCTCGTTGATCTTAGTTACGATCATATAGTTATTGTTCAAGGTGTTCGGAAGTACTTGCTGATGTTTCTTGACAAAGAACTGTTAAGGATTGCGTGCGGGAAAGGTATTGTTAGGAACTTATCTATCGTTGCTTAATGGTATTTTTCCTAACAGTTAATAATGATATACATATCATAAATTTATCTTGCTGACGATGTGATTTTTCTTACAGTATTAAAGTACGTGGTACAGTAGAAAGCTTCCCATGTGGCCTGGTGCAGCTGGGTTCCCAAGTGGCCAGGGACTGCTGGGTTCGCCTTGGCCAAGTTACTGCTTGGTTCCCCGTGGCCAAGTGCTGCTGGATTCTTTCTGGCCAGGTGCAGCTAGGTTCCCCCGTAGCTGTTCTCATTACTTCCACTCACTTCCTGCTTCGAACTGGAGTAGACAGTTTGTTTTCCCTGAACTGTCTTTAACACATTAAGCTCCCAGCGATCTGTTGCTCACGCTCCTCCTCTCGTGGGCTCACCTTGAATATGCATTTCTGACTGATTATTGTGATTACCTGTAAGTGCGATACAGAGAGGGAGTTATAAACATAAAATGAAATACATAGATAAAGGAGAAAACGTTTTGTGACGTCACATATAAACCAAAGATTCAGGACCCAGGCTGATGGCTGGTCCTCCACGTGGGTGCTTGTGTCACTCTGGCCCGGGCTACAGGTCTGTCCCGAGTGCATACCTCGTCAGCCTATTGCATCCTCACATGCATAGCGGCAAGTGTCATAGCGGCAGGTGTCATAGTGGTAGTTGTCAGGTCAGATGGAAAGGAGTTTCTATAGCGCAAACTTGAAGGACGAACCTTGTCTCTCATATCAATAATTCATTTATGCCATTGCTTCGGAGAAATAAAATTGTCAATGTTTTTATTCAAGTCAGGCAGAAAAAATGCTGTAATCTTTGAATCGGTAGATATGGCAACCGAGTCATCTCCACATGTACAAGAGCAGCGTCGCTCGGACGGTTGGCAGTTCCACAGTTGATGGAAATCCCCAACGCGCTCGCTTAACTGTATTGCTAAACCTGAGTTGCATTACCTTTACAGAGCATTTCACTGGCGCCAGTAAGAGTGTGCGCCTCAGATTTCAATAATGCTCTCCATTATGTGTGAAGACGGACGAGAGCAGGACACGTGCCAGGAGTCGTGGGAATTGCCAGTGGCTCCTTGAGTTGCGATATATCAGTCTTGAGGTCATCACCTCGACGTGCTCTAGGAACTATCCCACTGGCCTCTCTCTCTCTCTCTCTCACACTGTGTATTTGTTTCTTTGTCTCTTTATGTGCGTCTGTCTGCCTGCCTCTCTCTGTCTCTCTCCCTGTAAAAGCATCCCACGGGAAGTGGTGTGTTTGAGGTCCACACGGAACGATATGTAATGAGAGTCTGGTTAAGAAGGACCGCTCGCCGGGTGCTGGGGAACTTCCATCATTGTGGAACCGACCCAGCGACGCTGCCTCCGCCAGCAGGGAGAGGCCTCAATTGCCGAAGTAAATTAAATTAAGGATTTTGTCTTTGGCTAGAAAAGCATTTACAGATATATGGCAAAGATACAGTAGTAACTGTGGCCTTCTGATGCAAGGGCTAGATAAAGAAAATATCAGTAAGATACTTAGAATATCTAATAAAAAGCTATATCTAACAACAGTTGTTGTAAAGTTGACAAATCTGGATTCCATAAAAATTTGGGAAAGCATTGGTTTGGAAGCAGGTCTTTGATGAGCGGAATGATCTACAAAAAAAAAAAAAAAAAGTTTCAGTTACAGACTGATTGGCTACACGAGAGACAGTGGGTGGAGTGTGAAGAGGAATTTTCTTCCATTCTCATGTTCGTATAATGAGGAAGGTTCATCATATACTTTGAGGTTGTCTTTGAGAGATATTGGCTGCGTGACCAGGTACACTCCATTATCTGGAAGAGGAAGGAACAGACAGGTGGGGTATCGCAGGGCGAGATGCTGAGAGAACCTACAAGGAGGTCCAGCGATCAGTCTCGGCTTTCATACCCAGGTTCATCTGAGAGATGATCGCTCATTTTTCCTTTACTCATGTGTCTCACACATCATGTGTAAAACTCCCTTACGTATCCTGTATAAGGAGCGTAAAACTCCCGCACCGCACTGCACATACATGTGAGAAGCAGGATGAGAGACAGCTCCTAGCTAGGGAGACAGAGTCTGTTATGGTAATAGGAAACAAGCAAATCCTACTGTTATTCAAGACGTATCAGGAAAACCAGGGTATCCAGTCCAGTGCGACACAGGAAGTGTGGAAACAGACGAGATTAATAGTTACGACTGCTTCAGCGGCAAGGCGTAACCTTTGGACGGCCAGCGAGGCTACCTGTTATTATGATATTTTTTCCCAGAAGTGAAGAGACTTGTGTTGTCAAGAAATCTCTGGGTGTGTGCATAGGCAAAGAGAGATTACTGCAAACACAGTCGGACGGGGAAGTAAATGAGTGCAAAGAATATGTTGCCAAATTGGTATTGGGTAACAAATGTGAATGCAGGTTCTATATGTGCGTACTCGACAACTCTAGTTAGGGTTAGCTGAGTACCCAGCACGGCAGGTAGTTAGGGGGTCATCGTTGGAAGAATGAGAAAGGAAACAAACGAAGACAAAAAATGTAAGAACTGGCATAACCAAGATCAGTTAATCAGGAAGTTAAGCCTCGGAGAACTTACAGATATTTTTTTTTTTTGGGGGGGGAAATAATGTAAGGGTTACTCCTGCTGGTGTGGCGGGAGACGGACGACAAAGAAGAACGAGGGAATGTTTACATGGATTCCAGGGAAATGGAAATGATCAGCTACAGCTTCCACTAACAGTACTGGAATTCGTGAGCGAGAGAATCCTGCCCAATTTGGCTGAAAAGATCAAAATAAGAATAAAGAACAACAGTTAAAACGATAGTGAATAAGAAATGAGTGGATAAAGGAAGTACATAAGGCAACATAAGGTATTTGTGATAATCGGTATGAGTGCAGAAGGAAATCGAAAGAAAGATAACTGAAAGTGAAAGAATTAAGTGGACTACCAAGGAGACCAATTGGTGCGACAAGTGAGTGACGGGCGTGGTTCAGATTCAGTGAGTGGGACAGGGCGGTAGTGCGCCACGCAGAAACCATAAAGTGAGAAAACTGATGAAATTGCAAATAAGCTCTAGAATATATTTAAGGATCTAAAGATACGACGACAGCATAATGGAGCAGGCTCACAACATCAACAGTGATAACATAAAGGCGGAAGAAGAGTCTTAATATTAAGGTGGATCACGGGCTCGAACGTTTGTGGTCAAAAGTTCTCCATGATTTCGCTCGTTGCTCAGTACAACTCGCTGTTGGAAACCAAGTTGACTACATTCACCATGAGATTCATTGTCACTATGTTAGTTAGATTTGTTTCGAACCTTTTGTTCTTTTGTCAACTGAGCTTTATGCATAACTCGCTGTTGGAAAATATGTAATAGATTTGTAAATGTCCCTATCAGATCTACAGATATTTATCTGTATACTGTTTTCATTGTTTATCTACAATTATCATGAAATCCATTGTTCTGGTATTACTTGATATGTACACGTGTGTGTGTGTGTGTGTGTGGGCAAGAAAGAGGGAGGCAGATTGGAGGGAGGAGCAAAATTGCTAGTTAGACAGACGTACCATAAAAAGCTCGAGGAAGGTCTACGTGATGGGTGACACGCGGGTGTTGTGGCTGTGGTGGGACCCACTGGGTTTGGTAGCCGGAGTCCAGTGTGAACGGTGAAGGGAAGCAGCATGTGAAGGCTGGCCGTCCACCCGCCCACCTGTCCTCTTCCTGTGGATGGCGACTTCGTCATAAATCGAAGAGCAGGACCGTCGGGGGCAGTTTAAAAGCTCGAGGGTTTCATAGTAGCCTTTTGCTCTCTTTGTGGTTAAGAAGTCAAAGCTCATACGGTTGTTTTATGCCTGTCGATGAGGACGCATGTTTTAAATATTGGAGAGATCAGATTATAACTCAAAGCTGAGATATTTTAATGTCTTTCTCATTTCATACACCACTAAACTTGAGAATAAGTGGATTTAGTTAAAGTGAGTAATACTGCATATAACAAAGTTGAACAGGACCAACGAAGAGTCCCTTTATATTAGGCGTTGTTTATCTCTCATTTTCTTTACATCATTGGCTGTCTTCCTCTAGACGATTTGATGAAGGGATTTGTGGTGTTTGTGTGTCAGTTTACACCGATAGTTTCATGATTTAATGAAGTGTAAGTGCTTTTACACACACACACACACAAACATATATATATATATATATATATATATATATATATATATATATATATATATATATAT
>JAYMFT010013420.1:0-16765 GCA_038088735.1 Panulirus argus | reverse complement strand
GAGAGAGCGGTTGGGTTCTAAGCGAGGTGGGGCGAGGGGAGGGGGGAGGCGGGCGGAGCGTTGTGTACGGGGGTGGGGGGGTGGGGGGGTCTGGGGTGTGGATAACAAGATCACGCTCCGGTCGGGTAAGCCGATCATGAAGGCGCCATTAACCGCCTCTGGCAAGGGAGAACGGGCCTCACGCAACCCTCTTCCCCTGGTCAGGTCAGGGGGCAACAAACAAATTACCCCCTCCAAAGCAGCAAGTTGAAGGGGCACCCAGGATCTACTCCCCTGCTGGGAGTGTGGACTTGGATGAGGTCCATGTAGGGGAAGGACCAAAGAAAACGGACCAGCGCTGTCCCATACCAGCGGCGTCACGCTCTCTGCCACACAACTATTACTCATAAAGATTCGACACTCACAAACGTTCAAAATGAGGGACGAACTGGAAGGAAATGAGGGGAAAGTGGCGTGAGGAGGATTAACAGGTCGGAGGGCCATATCATGCAGCATTAGGCAAGTCAATCTAAGTTTTCACAGACGAACATTTTCTGGGCTTTCGGTTTCTAGTTTTGCTGAAATGCGGACTTTCAACATAACGTTATTGAATTAGAAGTTGGGACTTATGGAGCCATTAAAGGCCTTCCCTCACTGAGATACGAACCCGAGCTAAATGTAGTTTAGATATTTTTTTTTTCCTTTTCATCCATTGAGCACCTCGATTCGACCCTTGGCTAAAATGGAGTGACCTTTGACCCGAGACTTAATGGTCGTAACGATGTGCTTTCGGGGTTAATAGTTGACGCTGTGTTCTCCATGATCGTGCCTGGATGTTCACTGTGAACGATCTGCCGTTCCGTAATGATTTCTGTTCCCGAGAATTACATTTAGATTACTTTTTCTGCCACACGTTTTACTTCAATAATTTCAGTACCTTTCTTTTCCTTTCCTTATTCTTTTTCTTTCTTTCTATTCTTTCTTACATGTTCACAGCTTCCCGCGTTGGCGAGGTAGCGCCAAATGTGCAACATAAAAATATGGACTGCCCATGTGGTGTTCTTAATTTGGTTACGTAAACTGTTTGGGGCTGTGGTGCTTTGTATATCAAATATTTTTAATGTCAACACTTTAATATGCTGTTCTATAGTGTATTTTGGCAGACCCATAGTCTACAATGGTTTTGAAAAATTTTAATTAAGTTCTGGGCCCAGCAGATCCTGACCAGAATGAGATTTTGAAAGCTTTTGAAACTTGGGAGAGAATATTAAAGTGCTTTTCATCATTCTTAACGTTACCAAGACGACGGTATGATCTTTGAGCACCAAGGGACGACCCTTGGGTTAGCATACCCAAGGGTCGTACCATCGTGCTCAAGGGTTGTACCATCTGCTTCAATGGTTGTACCATCGCGTATAAGATCTATACCGTCGCGTTCAAGGGCTGTACCGTCGCGTTCAAGGACTGTACCGTCGCGTTCAAGGGCTGTATCGTCGCGTTCAAGGACTGTATCGTCGCGTTCAAGGACTGTACCCTCGCGTTCAAGGACTGTACCATCGCGTTCAAGGACTGTACCGTCGCATTCAAGGACTGTACCGTCGCGTTCAAGGACTGTATCGTCGCGTTCAAGGACTGTATCGTAGCGTTCAAGGACTGTATCGTCGCGTTCAAGGACTGTACCATCGCGTTCAAGGACTGTACCGTCGCGTTCAAGGGATGTACCGTCGCGTTCAAGGACTGTACCGTCGCGTTCAAGGGCTGTACGGTCGTGTTCAAAGGCTGTACCTTCGCGTTCTACGTGCTCCCGCCACACACTGTACCCTCGAGCACTCCATCATCTCTGTTTCCTTCTCATACTTCGTTAATTCTCTCCCCTCTTGGTCCGTATCTCCTCTAATCCTCTCCCCACAGCATCCACATCTCGGCCTTCCACACTCACTCTCCCCAACTCATCTATCTCAATTTTCTTCCTACCGCCACCAACGCCACACACCCGCCTGCCATACTTCTCCAACCTATTACCATCATTAGACTCCATTAATCAATCCCCTGTCTATCCTAATCTATCCCAACCACATTACCCAGCGTTCCTACCACACCCTACCATCCCAGTCAACCACCCTCGCTCCAAAAGACATGATCTGGTCGATCCCGGCAACTAACGGCTCTGTGAACCTCCTCTCACACACGATGGTACGGTCCATGAATATGACGGTACCATCCTTGAGCAGGACGGTACGTCCCTTGGGCATGATAGACGGACCTGAAGGACAGTTGACACAAGATGACTCCAGAAGTGCCCTTCCTTCGCAGATGCTTCCTGGCCACCCTCCTTCACCACCTCCCTCCCAGGCACCGGCCCTCCAAAACACCTCCCTGTACCTACCTCAGAGACAGGTGGTGGGGTGGGGGGGGGGCGGATAGATGGCGGCAAAAGGGGGCGGCGGAACACACCAAGACGCTTGGCTCACCTCAAGTCACGTCGGGGCAACACGTGACACATCCCTTGTGTTGTGGATGTCGATTTTCACAGTTTCCCCACCCCAGGTGTTACGAGAGTATGATTTCCTCATGTTTACGAGCATGAAGATGGCTCCTCTATGGCCGTAAACTGCTTTATGAAGATTCCAACTCCTCCTCAAACACTCCCTGGTGAGGCAAAATCCTCTCTTGATGCTCCTTGCCTTATCATCGACCTCCAGTCTTATCATCTATGGTCCTTCCTGCCGTTCGCATTCAAGACGCCATAGCTTACGTTTCCATATTCAATCTGTCCTTAGTTCCACAATCTATGGCTAGACGGTAATAACGTAATAATAAGAGGATAATAACAAGCTTCTATCAACTACCACAACCCGTCAGTCCCATTCAACTGATGGCAAACATTTCATCAACTACATACGAAAGAGAGGTGGAATACTATCGCGTAGAAACTCGGGACATTTCTCAGGGATGGGTGAACAGCTGGGTTGCTTGGCTGCCCTGGGCGGGATTCGAGCGAGGACCCCTGATATTGGGGAGGGGTCGAAGCAACGCTAATTACCACTACACCACGAGCGGCTGACCTGTGCGCGTGTGTTGTACCTTGTCAAGTTCCCTTGTCAAGAAGAAAAATATGGTCATTCTAAGTGCACACAAGGGCATTACGAGGGTCAGCTAAGTTCATACGACCACGTAATAAGGATAATCTGGGTCATGCAGATGCAATAAGTAGTCATTTTGCCCTAATTACTGTACATAATTCTCGGTGACGCGAGTGTAAACGTTACGTAATCCGGTTAACTGAAAGGTGATCATACCACGAGTGATCAGGCGAAAAAAGAAAAAAAAGAATATAATTTTCACTGTAAGTTGAAGGATTTTTGATCATCTTGGTCCACACCTTCCTCACAGCCCCTGCAGGTTTGGTCCACACACGTGTCCCACACCTGCTGCCTGTTCTCCCACTGCAGTGGACCTGTTCCATATCAGTTTCATGTCTCCTACGGACCTGTTCCACACCTGTTCCATGCCTCCTGCGGACCTGTTCCACATCTGCTATTCGAATGTTTCTGATTTTTTCTTCTTCAAGACATGGAAAGAGGGCAGCCCTTCACCAGTATCTCCAAAATACGAAAACATAGTCTAGTTTCGTAACACAGGAGCCGTTTTCTTTTCAATTCCAACCAAGAATAATCCTCTAATTAAAGGAAAACGTGTCATTAGCATATCTCCCGGGAGCCCTCTCGTGCCGTTTCTAAACACCAGTCCTCAGGTAACAGTCTATGGACTCCTGCAGGAGTGAAAGGGTTATAACCCCCGGATGTCGGACTGTTTCCAGTCGTTAATTCCTTGGGGCACGACAAACACGACCCTTGAGCACGACGGCACGACCCTTAAGCAGGACAGCACGACCCTTGAGCACGAGGGTGCGACTCCCTATTTATAATGGCCTTGGATATGACCTGACCTTGAAGGTTCGGGTCAAAGGCCAGACCATCCTCTCCAAAGGTCATACCTCCTTGGCCTTTGGTCTAACTAACTCTCAGGGCTAAGGTCAAAGGCTACAAGATTCCACCTACGGGTCGTACCGTCGTGTTCCAGGGTCATGCCGTCGTGTTCAAGGGTCGTGTCGTCGTGTTCAAGGGTCGTACCGTCGTGTTCAAGGGTCGTGTCGTCGTGCATAAGGAGCTAAGCTCACACAAGCACCACTCCATTACTCTCATCCTCCAGAATTCACCGTCATTTGAAGAGTTAACAAAAGCAACATAAACTAACATTACTTTCCCATCCTGAAGAATTCATCTGTCTCCCCTTATGTCTTCCTATATGCAAGTCCTTTAGAAACTGCGGGTTATCCTTAAAGAAGGACTGAAGTGAAGAGAAAGTTCACTTAATTTCAGAGATGCGGACTGAAATTCTTTTTTACCCCGGTCTCAAGTCCAGGACTTTGAGAAGTATCATGTAATTATGCATTTTCCGCCTGAGTCAGGGTCCAGCTGAGGCTCGCGGAGTCAACAACATACACGTACATTCGATGGCCAACACCGAAGATTTTCTAAGCAAAAAAACTAAATGAATAGATACCAAAAAAATTAAATAAATTTAAAAATAAAATTATAAACTTAAAAAATTAAAAAAATAAAAATTGAAAATAAAAAAATTATAATAAATAAAAAAACATTTCAGTCCCATCGGAATTTTGTTTTGTCATTTACCGCAGTTAGTTCAGTGGATTGGATCGTGGGTATACTACATCAACAACGTTACTTTCGTGGGTTTCAATCTCGCAGAAACATCGTCGTCTCGGCCACAAGAATGTAGTGACACCATCAACCATCAGCCTTCAAAGATACGCTAATGTTTCTTAAAAACTCGAAGACTAAATTTCAAATAAACTAATTTTTAAATCACTTCCGTCCGCTCATTCTCACCCTTGAGATCATATCTTTCCTAAAGATTTATTCGTAAAATGAACAAATCATATTCAATATACTGGCATTTAAGCAATCATTTTCGAGGTTAATATTGTGGACATCAAGGACATAATTTTCAAAAAGGTTAGGTATTAAAAGCAAATATTTGATGAGCATTATAAAAAGAAAAAATCCTATTATCAACTGACCGGGTCATTAGAGCAACACCACCAGAGTAATTGGTTCCTTTGTTATGTAATGATGTAATGTAATGTTAAAAGCTTTGTAATGACGTAATGTGATAGAAGGATCAGAGATGACCTCAATTTGCGAACAGTTTTCTGATGTGTGGGAAGCACACAAGTGCTGCCAACACTGCCAGTGACAACAGTAATGCGAGGTGAGGACATATGTAGTGCCAATGACAACAGGAAGAAGGTTTGCCAATCATCAGTCAATGTATTAAAAGCTTTAAACGACTTAACCCCTTGAGTACAACCCCTTAACCCCTTGAGTACGACCCCTCAATCCCTTGAATACGATCACTTAACCCGTGGAGTACTAAGACTTAACTCCTTGAGTACTACGACTTAACCCCTTGAGTACGACCACTTAACCCTTTGAGTACAAAGACTTAACCCCTTAAGTACACGACTTAACCCCTTAAGTACTACGACTTAACCCCTTGAGTATGACCAGTTAACCCCTTGAGTACCAAGACTTAATCCCTGAAGTTCTACGACTTAACCCCTTGAGTACGACCACTTAACCCCTTGAGTACCAATACTTAACCCCTTGAGTACTACGATTTAACCCCTTAAGTACTACGACATAACTCCTTGAGTACCAAGACTTAATCCCTTGAGTACTACGACTTAACCCCTTGAGCACTACGACTTAACCCCTTGAGTACTAAGACTTAACTCCTTGAGTACCAAGACTTAACCCCCTGAGTACTACGACTTAACCCCTTAAGTACTACGACTTAACCCCTTAAGTACTACGACTTAACCCCTTAAGTACGACCACTTAACCCCTTGAGTACTACAACTTAAACCCTTGAGTACTACGACTTAATCCCTTGAGTACTAAGACTTAACCCCTTGAGTACCTCGACTTAAACCCTTAAGTACGACGACTAAAGCTCTTGAGTACCACTATTAAAGCTCTTGAGTACTACGACTTTACCCCTTGAGTACTACGACTTAACCCCGTGTGTACTACGCCTTAACCCCTTGAGTACTAAGACTTAGCTCCTTGAGTACTACGACTTAGCCCCTTGAGTACTACGACTTAGCCCCTTGAGTTCTGCGACTTCACCCCTTGAGTACTACGACTTCATCCATTGAGTACTACGACTTCATCGCTTGAGTATCACGACTTCACCCCTTGAGTACTATGACTTAACCCCTTGAGTACTACGACTTAATCCCTTGAGTACAACGACTTAACCCCTTGAGTACAACGACTTAACCTCTTTAAGTCAATCAATGTGGTGATATTTGTAACAAAATATTGATTAATGTCGTATAAAATTACATGAGGGACTAGAAAGCCACCAGAGCTTTAGAATAACCCTTTGAACAAGATGGTACGACCCCTACGCACGGCGGTAGGACCCGTGAATACTATGTCCAGGCCTTTGGTCTGATCCCTATGAAGCTAAGGCACCGTACCCAAGGGTAGTATCGTCGTGCTCAAGGGTCATACCGTCGTGCTCAAGAGCCGTACCCTCGCGCTCAAGGGCCGTACCGTTGCGCTCGAGGGTCACACTGTCGTGTTCAGGGGAGTCGTGCTCAACGGATCTTACTATCGGGCTCAAAGATCATCCAGTCGCGCTCAAGGGATGCGCCTTAGTCCAGAGGGAATTACACTTTAGATACGTTATAAAAGTGTTTTGGGTATCTTTTTACACATGATAACGAAGAATTCCACGTATTTACTAAAAAATAATCCACCTGTTTGCTTCGCCTGTAAGCCAAGAGAGAAGATCTAGGTTATGTTGAAGCTTCGCCTGTGAACCAGCAGGGGGCCGAGTCGACCTCAAAAGCCCTAGAATTCTACCTGTTGCGTCTACCTTGGCTCATTCAACGAGTCTGGTTTGGTAGAGGAAAAAAAAAATTCTGTATCTGAGGATTTAACACTTTTTATATGTGTAAGGAGTCGCCGTGGTGTAGCGGTCGACAATCGCTACTTGTGAATTTCTGGGGCCCATGTTCGAGTATATGTGAGAATGACATATACTGCTAACACGCTCGACGACAATAAGAGAAATACGTAAAAGCGGAACATGATGTATTTCTTGGCTTTACGTCTTCATCAGTGTTGCCACAATCGCCTTGAAGGAACCCTGGAACAAGAAGGATAACTGCAGATAACCATCATATTGCTGAATGGCGTCGCCCGTCCAAGCGAGGATATGGATGGGTCTGACGCCCTATCTCTTCCCTCATTCCGGATCCTTCCCCCACCAGTCTGCCTCACTTGGGTCGATTCCAAGACCAGGTTCCAGGAGACAAAGCTATGGATATCTTTCTTGACTGTTGGCTGCAGAGACGGGATTTTACACCTGATGAAATGGAGATTATTTCTTTTTCCTTTTAATAATAATTTTCAATCATCCTGGAAGCATCAACATCCGCTGACAGCAACAGATTCTTCGGCTCCAGAGTAGGAGAGTAATTGATTCTGGGGCTTAACCGCAATTCTCCAACATCAACTGGTAAAGTAATCTATGAAAGTATTACATTAACAGAAATGAAATAAGACCACTTGGCTGACTGTAGTCACTGTCATTAAAATCGTTACTAATATTATGTAGTCTTCATCAAGGGACGTTTCCAGCCTACAGCGATCCAGGCGATTTATATGTAGAAGGGACACATAGCCCAGTCAGTCCTTCGCCGAGCCTCACGCCCCAGCGAGTCCCCAACGCTTAACACATGTATGTGATCTTGGCTACTAGAGCGACCATAAGGCCACATGCTGCTGGCTGGAGTGATCATAAGGCCTTGGTGGATTTTGCTTGAAGTTGACAACCATACTGATCCTGGCATATGATAGGCCTAAAGTGATGTATAAAACCAACCACCCTCACTCCAATGAACGTCTTCAACGACTAGCTCAGATTATTTCAGGTCATTTGAATTTCCCAGGTCCCCCCCTCCCCTCAACCCTGCGCTGCCCCTTGTCAACAAACTATCCATTCCTGATAATGCCACTTCGAGCGACGCCCCCGGCAAACAACCCCAGTCGAGTGTTTTATTTTTTTGTTATCTAAATATCAAGTACTGAAATCCTTTTATTTACTGTTGATGATATAATACTTAAAAAAAAAAAGATTGTCTCTGCATTTTAGGAGGTCACTTACTTCAATACTTTACAATTGGCTGAGCGCAATTTCATAACGACTACTTGAATAACATGATGCATGTTCGAAATTCTCGTCTGTAATTCGGCTAATATCCGATCCCCAGAAACACCGGAACATGAGATACACCATCGATAATAATAAGCGGCTCCATGAGCAGGTGACTCTCGACATAAAGCTAAGAAAAACTTGGGCCAACTGGTCTGGTGGATTGAGTAACTGGGCGACAACAGATCCCTGGGTTCATCCAAGATGTTCTAAAGGTCAGTCAATATCCGTCCTGCAAAATACACTGGAGGATGTACACATATGACAACATCTGCCTTTAAGAGAATTCAAGCTGAAGACAGACCGAAGAATAATAAAAAATATAACTAGATACTGATGGCAGTTTGATAAGGTTTTGTGCACGCTTATTGCAAGATAAAGCAGCTCAGAACGAGACCAATTATAAGTAATAAGTAAGAGAAAGATTCGGAAGACACAATGTTTTAATATAATATATCTTGACAATAAGTGTGACCTTTTTATGGTCAGATAACCTAATCAACTAGAAAGGCGTTTCATGGCAACTAGTGTCGCCTGCAGCGTAACACAGTTACAGCGAGTGAGATAAGAATGGGTGGTAGTTTTGCCTAGAAAATATCTAAAACTTTTATTAAAGTCTACAGTCATATGAAACATTTTCTTCAAGTTCTGACTCCCGTTAAGATGCATGTTAAAACATTTTGATAACGGGCCTGACTAACTCAGGCGACGGATTTAAATTTTGTAAGTTGTTCAGTTTTTCTTTATGACATTTCAGGAGTGACTGATTTAAATTTTGCAAGATGTAACCGAGGTGATGACGTAGGATAAAAATGCGACAACGACAAGTAGCAATGCCAACGCGTCCGTTACCCTACTCAGGCGACATACGCTCTAATGAAACAGCATGAAAACGAAAACCGTTTTCTCCTTCTCTTTCTCATGTTACATGGCAAAGATCAGTCGTTGCTCATATGACAGGTTACTCCTAAGAATGCCTCAGTTTGATGACCACCGAAAATACTCGTGAGAAATACAAAAACAGCAAGTAACACTAAAGAGAAGTATTGGGGCAAAATGGTAACATGGCCGGTGAGGGGACATGAGGTGCCAGTTCTCAGCGACTCCCATATTTAGTAATGCGATATGGTAACTTTTCAAAAAATTCGTTTTTACAAGGACATAATTCTCGATCTGGGCTCCCAGCATCATATCATACTCAACGTTAAATGTAAAGGAAGGGATGATATAACTTGTCGTACAAAACTGGCAACTTACTAACTCATCCCCCTTACGTCAACCTCGCTAATATGGAGATGCTTGTGCTTCAACCTCACACACACACACACACACACACACACATTCAACCTCCCCCCCCCTCCCGACCATAACCTCAATGTCTCATAAACATGTTTTCGAGGAATATTGTTAATCGAATTAAATATAAGATAAAAGTAATAATTACTTTCTAAAAGCATCTCTCGGCTGAAATTAGACTCCGGCACTTGACTACTATATCTGTTCATTGAAACCCTTTCCTGACGCCAAGAATGTCTACGGACTTAGGAAGCCTTATTTCACTAAAACTAGAAAAGAATAAGGATTATCGATTACACATTCCATGCGCAGAAATCAGCGAAAATGGCCTCTTGAACTCGCTCAATCTCCTATGTACACACAACACTTGGGTCTCACGTTTAAAGCAAACTACCTCGCTAATGTTAGAGGGACGACACCTAAACGTCTCCGAAGCTTACCCTGCAGGGTAGCTCCTTCCAGCGGTTCCTTCCAGACTGGCGTGTTAGTGAGGATAAACAACTCGAGCATCGTCCCCTCAGAAAAGCTTTTCATACGTTCACTATCCAGCCAATGTTGTGGCCGCCAGCCTGGTCAACACTGGGCTTGCCGCGCGCGCACGTCCTCCTCCACGCTTGAGGCGTCCTTCTTCACTGTACGAGCGCTCTGAACCCTGACGACGTATGAACCAACTTGCGACTGAACTGTTTCGTATTATCAGAGCATCTCACGACGCCTGCGTTATGCATGATACTAGTGCATGTCCCCAGCTCTTGTTGCCGTTGTATTTGACAGGTCCCATCCTGACTAGCTAGCCATTGTCAACTGAGATTCCGTTTTCTTGTCTGCCAGAGATGTTGGAGGCCAGTGTTCCGCTTTTCAGGAGAAATGAAGCGCTTCAAGCGTGTCATACAATTATGACACAGCTTCGTAGCCACGTTTAAACGGCCACGGTAGAGTAATGCTCATACGTGGGTGGTGGTGAAGGAATCTTGCATACTGTAGGAATGTCATCATACTGGCCAGGACGCTTGCGCGTTCTCCTCGCTAGTCCACTCTCCGGGGAGAGCTTTCCTTCCAGCGGACACCATCAGCCTCACCCCCAAGTGACGACAGGCTTACTCCAGATGTGGATGAGGAAAACACCGCGAAACACAGGCAAAAGGACCACGAGAAAAAGACGGGAAGACCTTCCTGACGAAGATCAGGAGAGAAACACAATATACAGTAACGAAAAAGATTAATCAAATAAATTTATGCCCAAAGTTTACAAAATACGAATAATAGATCCATTCTTGACGATAAACCTGATAAAAAGTATTGCAATGAAATTGCCATTTTTTTGGGGGTAACGGTGATGACTGCCTCGTATTAGAGGTTTTATTTAATAGGTTCATTTTACACCTACATATATGCCAAGTTCTCGGGTTTACTACCAGATCTTAAAGCTCTTCTTTCTCGCTCATCACTCCCAACATCTAATAAAAGACGGCTTCATCGCCAGCTTGGAAAAGGCGCAATATCGAACAAAATTCTTAGCGTTTTCCCTTACAAAGATGCTTGACGAAAGCCATTAAATCCAAGTGTTTTCCTAAACCTTAAGGAAGATTCTTTACGATCGTTGCCTGAACAAGCCTACGGTACATCAACTTTAGTCCCTCCAGACTGGGTCTTCTGACCCATGATTGTGATAATACACAGGAAGATTACAGTATTGTAGCCTGATGGATAATGTATCAAAACTGACTTTTGGCATCTTCCAGGATGGTCGTCTGAGAGAATGTACTACAGACAAACTAACCTGTGTCAACTCTCACGATAAACGACTGATTATGAGAAAGCATTTGACTACAGGGCTCACAAAGCCATCTGCCTCGGGATATATTTGCTAGCATGTGGCTCATTTCTCCTCCCTTGTACACACAGGACCTCCTCTTGGGAGCACCATCAGGGAGGGTGGGAGGACTTGAGCACCAGAACATGATATAATCCTGAGACAACGCCAGCATGTGGAGCGCCCCGTGGCGCCACTCGCCTTAGCCCCAGTAATGTCTTTAGCTACGATTAATAGGCTTCCAAGAGCTGCTACTCCCGTCCCTCCTGAAGTTTCCGATGGTCTTAATAGCGTTATCGGAGCTATATCCAGGCTGGGCAGTAACATGCGACATGCCTGCTGCGGCTTTGGAGTGGAGGGAAAGGGAAACTAAAGTATGATCCTAAAACCTAAAATGATGAAAAACTGTTGTAATCTTAAATTCCTCTCCAGAAAAAGGCAGTCTTTCTCTTTTTATCCCATTTAAACTCTGCAATTAATAACCTTCTTTCACCTGAGGGTGATCATGTCAGGTCATCGAGGCTGTAAATCAACTCCTCCCTGAGCAGGGGGAATCATTTCTGACCATACAATTAGTGAGGAAGCCTAAGCAATGTTCTTTATCTACTGAGGGGAAGAGATATCGGTGACAAATATCGTTTCAAGAACGCACCCCTGGAACATACAGCCTCTTTGTAACTGCCTGGCCCCGTGAAATGACACGAAGAGACTGAATGAAATATTTGAACGTTCTTGGTGAGTTTTTACTTTTCTGGGAGAGGAATACGCAAAGGAAAAGAATACATACCTTTCAGCCATGTAACTTCCAGACACTCAGACATCCACGCAATCATCTCCCTCTCAAGTTACGTGCGTGGCTGAAGCAAGAGTCTCTCAGCCAATCCTGGCTACCGGTAACTGTTCCCTCTCACTAATCCACTCTGTTCATGGTTTGAATTTTCGCCCCCACACAATTTGTCTGTTGCCACCCAAATGCAGGACGGACCGATACAAGAACCCAACCATGCCATGCGTAACACCACATAACGGTAGAGTGTTACATCTCGTCTTTAGGTGCATGTCTTCATATCTGAATTGTCTATTATTGTTCTTAATGATAACTTTTCCCTTGCATTCTAACAGAAATTGTAATCCGTCCTATATCATCGTTCTCTAAAAACAATGTACAGAGAGAGAGAGAGAGAGAGAGAGAGAGAGAGAGAGAGAGACTGGCACCACCACCCAACCAGAAGGGCCGTCAAGGGAGCTGCTCTGGCATCCAATATCAATGTTCCAACAAGTTACAAAGTGGGTTGTCTGGAGCAGCCGACCCGTCAGCCGCCCTGTGCCCCTGAGGCCCTGTGTACACACACACAGCTACACCCTCTCCCTTGGGATCCGAGTCAACACCCCCGGCATCTCCGTGTTTGAGGACCCGCGGCTTAGTTAACACACGAGTCTCCAAGTGGGAGAATGGCTAGATATACAGCCTTTCAAATGACCCTCTCCTGTGTCTGAGGAGTGCCGGACAGATAACATATCAGTCAATTGGGATGTCAACTTAGCGAGAGAACCTTTTCGAAGCTCCTGTGTTGCAGGGGAGAATGGGGGGATGAGGCTGGTGTCTCCCCATGGTTACGTAACAAAGGAGCCTCCGTGTTGGATGCCCGGCTATGTAACAGCTCTTTCCAAGCCTCTCTGTTAAACCCTTAACCTTATAACCTCTGGCTGGCGCCTATCCTCGACTTCTCGATGCAGTACCAACCGACCTTTTTGTGTATCCAATAAGGCACTGGCTAAACGTAGCCTTTGAGTCTCTCTCTCTCTCTCTCTGAGCTTTCGTTATGAAGTCTCAGGGTCTCTTCTCTGGGAGCCAAGGGTCACAGAATAGAGCTGAGGTCTCTCGGTAAGAGACTATGGCTATATAAACTTTACGGCTCCATTGATGTTTGCATATCCACAAAAAAAAAAAAAAATCTCTATTGCCCCTTTGCCTTGACGGTAACAAGATCAACGAGGGCTGGTGCCCTGGCTAACTAAATACACATCCGTTCCGTATAAGTTACGACTTTATTTTTACATAACCTTACTGAATATGTTGAGGGATTTTTTATTTACATTACTCAGGGGGCTTCTGGGAAGAGAACCCCTTAACTGGACGTGTATAAACTTGGGGATCGACCCCAACACTAGGGGGAGACAACATGATTAAATTAAGGTTCGGAAACTTTGACAGATGAAACATTGCCTTCAGCCATATGTCTCAAATCAAGTTATAAAGCAAACAAAGTTAGCTCCTCTAGTTGGCAAAAAATAACTAACTAATCTAACAAGAGCCTCTGCAAAACATCACGGCTTAGAAACGTCAATAACACAATGGTTCGAAGCAATAACACATCGTTACTACGCTGGTTCGAAGCGGTCAACACTCATTCCGAATCAATACGTTAAAATGGAATATCTTTCTCCGGCTAATTCTTATCTCTCCACATTCATCAAAGCGAAAACGTGAGGGAATAATATTAGGATACGATACGTGTCCTAAAGCTTACAAGAACGTGTGTTTGTCATGTCTTCAGAGAGACGAACGTGTGTTTATGTGTGTGTGATGTCCTATTATAATTACTGAGGCGGTACATCGCATCTAAAAAAACCAGTAGCTTTAATGGCTTCCATTTTCCAGTTACATGATCTGCTTCCATAGAAACAATGGCGAGGAGGACGGATGCTCTGCGAATATACGACTCCTTCAACATTCTGGATAATCTTTGTATTTGGAGATTCTACTTTTCGCAGACTCAAGCTGGAACTTCCGTCTGAGGAGACTGCAGCTCGGAAATTCATACCAAACGCGTTCCTTCCTCACGCCAGGAACAACATGATGGATGGCTACTGGACCATCGGGAGATCTTGGTGCGGGTTTCATCTCCTCGTCCGATGCACTTTACACCCTGAGCACGATCGTGCGAGGCCCCCGAGGGCGACGGTACGACCCTTGAACACGTCGGTACGAGCCCCTGGGGACGACGGTACGACCCTGGAGCACGTCGGTGCGAGCCCTCAGCACGTCTGTTCGACGTCTCGAGTACGGCGGTAGGACGACTGAGCACGACGCTCAGACCCCCTGGGCACGATGACTTGACCTTTGGCTTCTGAGGGCACGGGCTCTGACCACACCATATAAAGGTCAGGCCATCATGGCCCAAAGGCTTGTACCGTTCTGTTTAAATGTTGTACCGTCTACTTTCCAAGGGCTATACCGTCGTGCACAAAAGGTCGTACCGTCGTGTATAAGGGTTGTACCGTCGTGCTGAAGGGTCGTAGCGTCGTGTTCAAGGTATTCAATAAACCATCCCCCTACAGGAAGGTCAGAATATAAACTAGTTATGGGAACCTTTTGCATAATCTCCCAGTTTCATGTTTACACTCCAAATGCTCTACTCATATAGATCTCTGTACCCGGAGAACTCTTTACCAAGAGAACTCCCTCCCCTGAGAATTTTCTGTCTTGAAAACTCTCTAGTTAAAGAACACCCTACCTTGAGAACTCTCCCTAGAGAACACCTTACCTTGAGAACTCTCTACCTAAAGAACACCCTACCTTGAGAACTCTCTACCTAGAGAACACCCTACCTTGAGAACTCTCTACCTAGAGAACACCCTACCTTCAGAACTCTCTCCCTAGAGAACACCCTACCTTGAGAACTCTCTCCCTAGAGAACACCCTACCTTGAAAACTCTCTCCCTAGAGAACATCCTACCTTGAGAACTCTCTACCTAGAGAACACCCTACCTTGAGAACGCTCTCCCTAGAGAACACCCTACCTTGAGAACTCTCTCCTTAGAGAACACCCTACCTTAAGAACTCTTTAAGAACCTCTTGGTCTTTAAAGTGCAAAGGAAGAACGACGTGGAACTCTCCAGGGACATAACGCCATCTGATGACAGCCTTGCAACACTCCGCTACCCATAAACCTCGGCCATACGTATGGTAATCATAGCCAAGAGTGGGTGGAAAGAGGAGGGAAAGTCATAACGTATCCAGCTACTTAGAGAAGTACAAGTCCCGTATGTATCAAGTAACAAAGGAAATCTTGTAGCCTGGACGGTTAAATATGAAGACTTTAGCCCGTATATATAATCACAGTGTCTCACTAATTAAAACATGCATATACGACATATGTATATATGTGTTTCTGGCCACAAAACACTTCCTCTGGTTACCATAAATTACACAGTGTGTGAAAAGCGTTACAAAACAAAGCTTAAGGACCGAAAGACGACATTAACGAATCATATTACAGGATGGACACTCTCAGATGATACGCCCGGATTATGTAACAACGGAAAACTAGCAATTTCAAACACGACACTCACTGCAACATTTAACACCTAATCCAAGTCAGAATTTTGAGTTATACGAGCTGCAGAACCCAGGTCTGGGGTGTGAAGTGACGCATGCTATACGGGCCGTTGATATCAAAACGTTACGTTCGTCTGGATTACTTCAATATGAAACACGATCATAAACTCCACGGAAAAAAATTTGAAGAACGGGCCACTCACTTTGGCACCTAGGTGGTCGCAAACGTGGGAGGCGGGGAGAGAAGATGGAAATAATCATCATTTTCCCCTCCTGTATCATCATTTTCCAAAAGGATAAAGAAAATGGAAGAGGACTCGAACGGAGACTTTTTTTCTTTTTCAAGTTCCTGACGCTCCCTCGCTAAGGCGGGAAAGGTGGACACCTATTGTAAAGAAGAAAAAGTCTGAACTTGCTCAGCTGGAGGGAGGGCGTCGACTGAGCTTACCCACGTAATACACTTGCTATTGACCTATACAGAACCACGTGTTATATAAGTGTCTTGACCAAAGTCATTGCTGTGTGTGCGGAAAATACTCAATAAATGATTCAATATTTCTGACATTTCAATCTAATCTCTGTGCATGTTGGTCATATTACCTCGACAGTCTTGACCAGTCTTTCTCAAACAGACAGACTGGTCAACTCTCTCTCTATCAGGCGTGGTCAGGCTACCAGCCTCGCCTCGCTTCTCATGCTTCACACAATCAACCATTTCTCACACTTTACACAATATCTATCGCACAATCAGTCTAAACTCTCACACCTTATATCATATATATATATATATATATATATGTGTGTATATATGCTCTCTCACCTTCCTGCTCGTGTTTAGAAAAACTGCACATTACTAAATAACTTCTAAGTGATCACTTTAACTGCTAACAGATACTTACACGGCACTTGGTCCCAGCTGAAGTATGTCAACTGTAGTAAGGTTTAATAACATGTCAGACAAGTGGAAAATTCTTGATATGGGATGCAATAAGATTCACACACACACACACACACACATATAT
>JAYMFT010013409.1:0-16765 GCA_038088735.1 Panulirus argus | reverse complement strand
TATATATATATATATATATATATATATATATATATATATATATATATCTATATGTGTGTGTGTGTGTGTGTGTGTGTGTGTGTGTATAAAGTCGATTTAATACAATGTTGTCAGCCTAAAATTAATTACACAGTTTTTAGGAGAAATCACACACCTCACACCCCGTAATTACAATGTTGCTGTTTGAACAAAAGCAAAAAAAGAAAAAAAGAAAAAAATAAAAGAACACCGAAGTTGAGCCAATATTTATTCATTTTTTTGGGGGGAAGGGTTAATCCTGTGATGGCAGGACTGCGGTGTTGCCATCTCGATGGGTCATCCTTATATAGTTCTGGTGGCGATCTCTCTCTCTCTCTCTCTATTTTTTTTCTCTTCTTTTTTAGTGCAGGACGATAAAGTTAGGTTGTGTTGTGTTGTTTTTTTTATAGACTCGACTGACGCACGGGGGTGAAAATATAGATCGCTCTTAACAGCTTTAGTTTTAGGGGAGACTAGAAAAAGCAGTGTAAAAAAAAAAAAAAAGATATCAAAATCAAAAGTTTTTGAAGGTGTTTTCAAAGTTTACATTTGAAGAATTAGACTAAACGGATTAACAACTCATAAGGCTTTGTGCATTGGAAGGTCATCGGGCGAAAGATAAAGAGTTAAAATGTTTAGAGAGTTGTGATGCATTTTAAGATATGAAAGATGAGAGAAGTGGAAAGGTCAGCAAACAACGGCGCCCTTCTGAATAGTTCGAAATAGTAGTTAGAATTTAACGAGACGGGATGTGCCAAAATTGACTTAAGATGCGAAAAAAAGGTAATATCTCAATGTATTTCTGCTCAAGACAGAAGAGGAACCACAACTGAGTGGATATACCCCCTGTGCAAACTTTAAAAGCAAGTTCTCTCATTATTAAGAAAGACGAAAAACAGATAATTAATAGATTAGTAAAATTCAGTTATATATATATATATATATATATATATATACGTAGATGGAGAAGGATGAACAGCTGGCTTGACTGTGGGCCGACTTCGGCGAGCAGGATTCGAACATATACGGACTCTACCCTGGGCGACCCGTGAATGCGTCTCGTGTTATATATGACTCCTGGTGTACTTATTAGTCTGCCAAAGAAGCTTAAATGAAATTTCGTTCTAAATCCTGGACTAGAATTATGGAAAACCTTTTCCCGAAAGCTTTAAGCTGGGCGGATAATGAAATTTGACTTTATTCCTAAGCTGAGAATAAGGTATATATTGAAGAGGTAATTTCAGAGCCGTGAGTGATGAGAAATATTCCTGAATTTCAGGTATAACAGTATCTCTATATTAATATTTTGATATTAAAAAAAAAAAAGATTCTCATGGTATATATATGCAATATGGGAAAGGGTTGGGATAGTGGAAGGGGGAAAGGATTGATAAAGGGAATCGTGGTCTTAAATAAATCGCCGAATGGATTTTACGAACGATGAATAGAGGGCGTTTGCATAGTGGAATACAAAGGGGGATTGCAGAGGAATTCAAACAGCAGCTGAACAGTGGCGTCCAGTCGAAGCTCTTCGTGATCGTGGAAGGCGTCAGCACGCAACAGATTTGTGGGTCAAGAGGAGAGAACAATTTGCACCAACAGTCGTCATTGTCTTTAGAAATACAGGTCATTCTATTCTCCATGTCAGATACCCTCAAAGAGTTGAGCTTGGAACACCGACAGACGTAGGAGACTGTATACAGTAGGTCTCTCACCCCCCTCGCCAGGACCAAGTGTGTGTGTGTGTGTGTGTGTGTGTGTGTCAGGTTAAATGCAATGCTTCGGCAAACGGTAGGCTTCCAACGGCAGCTGGCTTCGGTGAGGGTTTCCCAGCCTGACACGTGTTATTGCATGAGAGAGAGAGAGAGAGAGAGAGAGAGAGAGAGAGAGAGAGAGAGAGAGAGGCGAAGGTCACCTGTGATGGAATTCATTTCGTGCTTCTCTTCATTATGCTGACGTCTCGGTCTCGCTCCTGCTGCTGCCACTGCTGGTTAATGTGATGGAGTGAAGATGGAGTTTCCCTCCTACCCCACCCCCCTCCTCCCACGCTTTAGTGTTTCCTCCTATTTAATGAGATGGCGAGATGGAGCGGCGAGTAAAGTTACTCTTAAATGTTTCGGGAAGAGAAGGAATTTACATCAAGTGTCAATTAACTGAAGGAATCTGGATGAATGGGATGGATTTTTTCTTTTTTCAGTTAATGTGATGGAGTTTGGTTCCTTCTCTGTTACCATCTGAGGGGGATTGGAATGAATCGGTCGGGTACAATAATCGGACAACATTGCTTTAAGAATAAAGAAACACTCGAGATATTAATTTTGAACTAAAGAAAAAAATGTAAAATTGTTAAAAAGCTTGATTCAAAACAAAAGAGCAAAATCAGTAAAATACAGAGGTGTATTTCGTGATTGGGAATAGAATACTGGAAAAAAGTAATTTTGATATGTCGTGAAATGATAGATAATTTCCTAAATGAATTTGGCAGAAGAGAACGACATTAAAGATATAAAAAAAAGCATATTTTGCTTTGACGACTGTGCCTTAACCCTTAAGATTTTTATTTCAGTCCCACTGTAGTGTTCTGAGATATGGACATACTGCATGCCAAGAAATTATCCATCTCTCTAAATTAGGCAGTATAATTACACATAATTAGGCAGAAGACTTTGATAGTAGTCGAAATACAGATTACAGTGTGTGTGTGTGTGTGTGTGTGTGTTTTGGAAAGTAATATACGCGTATTGTCTTAATCGATATGACCTAATCCAGGTGAAAAAGCTCGTTGCATATAAAAGCGAAAATATACAGGGACCAGAAAAGTTTGTTTCTTCAATTAAAAAAAATGGAAACGAAAATTCTGTATTACCAGATATCCTGACCTGCAAACCTCCATTATTGCCAAACTTGGCTCATTAACCCACGAGATGTAACGCCGAACAATATAGAGGGGAAATTTGGTCCAACCGTGTTGGCTACACCTGGTGGCAACCCCCCCCCCCCCGTTCAGCTCGCATGTTGCTGAGCACACGAGTTATTCCGACGTAACTTTTGTTATCTTACCACCCCGGTGTTGTTATTTGATAACCCCTCCACCCCAGCTCAAGTTTATAGCTCCTCGAAGAGGATGGCTTACCCTTGTAGGTGCAGTTATTATTCTCTGATCATAGTTCTTGCTAAGGAAGGTCGAGATGTAAATCTTTTCCTTAAATTTACATAGTATTTACTTGTTTTCTGGGCACATATTTATTCACAGGACGAGGAAAATCGTCCTAATGGAGTATTTAACTTTTTTTTCGGTGTATTTTGGCATTACTTTTCTCCTCAAAAGTGTTTAAGGTGATCAGACACCCTTTGGTTAAATCTGACTCATGAGTCAAAAACAGAAATGATGATCTTTTTCAGTGAAAAATCTAGATTATTTTCAATGTTTTCAAGCCACACTTTATATTGATAAGGTCAAGGAAATTCCCTTCTTTAACCTTTCTAGCTACATTATCCGTTGATAAGGTCAAGGAAGGCATTGCCTTAAGGCACCTGAGAATTATTGATACTCCCTTGCCAAGTTCTTTGCTTTCAAAGTCAGGAAAAGCAATTTCATTTCGCGTCTTGGGTCTTTAAGAGACAATTTGGCAATATTTCTTCCTTGCTAAAGTATAGAAAAAAAAAAAAAAAACACCATCCTCAGGCACGTGGGGGTCTTTTTGGCGTCTTCTGGCCATATTTTGTTTTGTGGACAGCCCCTGAGGCGCCCATCCAACCTGACACTGCCGAAGCAGGAGCAGCAGCAGGAGCAGGAGCATCAGCAGCAGGAGCAGGAGCAGCAACAGCAGTCCAGCATGGAGGCATCTGCTCCACACTCAAGGTTTATAAGCTCAAAACTTAGCGAGAACTGCAGCCTGGTTCACCCGCATTCCGGCTTACGAGCAAACTTGTTCAGGTTCGTGTTGGTCTCCAGCCGCCCTTGCTGTTGCCCCTGCAGCAGCAGCTGGTGGTGGTGGTGGTGGCGATGGTGCTGCTGCTCTCCTGGTGCTGGCAAAAGATGGCTTGGGAGGGAGGAGGTAAGGGGGTTGGAGATTAGCAAGTTGTTGGCGTCCGTGAGAATAAATTGGGGAAGGTCAGGTAACAGATGACTTAGTGGTCTATGATGAGGTTCTCTGCTGGAGGAGATAAGTGAAGACCTCATGTTTTACGACGGGGTTATCCGTTGTTGGATTACAGTACCGGAGAAGATCAGGTAACGGAAGACCTGATGGTCTGTGATGAGGTTGTCTGCTGAAGGACAGTACATGGGAGGAGTATGTGACAAAAGACCTGATGGCTTTTGAGATGGTAATCAGCCAGAGGACAGTGATAGCATCGTACATTTCTGACTCACAGAGTCAGGGCGATAAAGCAAGAGGCTTATCCCCACCCAGCAGCCTGCAAGGCACAATAACCGACAGGGAACTAAGAGGGAACATCATGTTGTGTGGAGAGGTTATATATATATATATACTGCCGTGGGAATTCTATTGGAATGGACGACACGGCCCGATATACATAATTTCTGCTGATGGATACCGTGAGGGAATATCGGTGGGTAGTTTCAGGGAGTATCAGTTGGTGCAGTGAGGGAGTCTTTTAACGTCTTTGTTGTACAGAAACATGGTTGAAATAGGTGCGTATTGCATTGTTATTCTCGAGAAGAATTAGTCATCGAGAACTGACATCATTAAAGTATTTGCTTCGTCGTGATTTAAATGAGAAGAGGATTATAGGAATGGAGGGAGGGAAAGAAAGGGGAAGGAGGGGTGTAAGAGGGAAGGGGTAGAAAAGGGCGAGGGGAGAGTAGGGCAAGATGGGAGGGGAGGATAAAAGAGAGAGGGGGAGATGAGAGTGGGGTGAAGTGGACGGGGGATGGGGTGGGTTGGGGGGGGAGTTGTTGGTGTGGGTGGGGTTGTGGAGGGGGGGAGGGGATGACTAATGCTGGAGTGGGAGGGTGATGGGGAGGGGGGGAGGTGATTATCCTCGGTGCACTTTATCACTCACCATCATTATCATTATCTCTTGATCCTCTTCTTCCTCACCATTACGTTCCTTCCATCCTTCTTTATACTGCATGTTTCTCCCTTTCCCTTTCCCTTATCATTTTCTCTCTCGTATTCATTCTCCTTATTGCTCTTCTTCTTCTTCTTTCTTTCTTTTCTTTATTTTTGTCATTTCTTTCTCTTTTTTCTTCCATTTCTTTTACATGTTTCTCTTCTTCAGTATCATGTTCCTTTTCATTTCTTTTTACTTGCAATATTCTATTTCCCTCGTTCACTTTTCTCTTTCTTCTGTTCTTCTTCCGCATTGATTACTCTGCACCTGCGCCCCTGCCAGCCTAGGTACCAGATGCTCCATAAACCCATAAAGAGATGGAACGTGTTCATCAACTCACGGCTCTGATACGCCTTAATTATCAAGTTAATACAAACAAATTACGCTCTCCAAAAACTTTCTACTCATCTAATTACAGTCCTGAAAAGTTTTTAAATGCTGGACTTGCCATGAAAATAGTTTATAAAGTTAGGGCTCGGAAGCACTCAACACGGATTAAATACTGGTAGGATGAGCGAGTGGAGTCGCTATCTGGTCGACGGCGGGTTGTGACAGACGCGCTCTCTGGGCGACTCTGCAACCCACAGGAGGTGAAGGGAGGCTTTCTGGACGAAGTCAGATCCTACAAACTGGCGGAAAGACAAACGACTCCTTGGAAGATCCACCAGCTAACAGGGAAGGAAGTGAAGATGCGCTTTTCTATAACACGCTGTATCCACAGAAGGAAGGGAGTTCCTTTCTTGACGACGCTACACCAACGAGGGGGAAAAGGGAAATGGCATCTGAGATTTTCTTTTGCCACACGAAGAGACACTGGACGCCACCTACCCAAGTCCTTCTTGAAGGGAGAAGGAAACGAAGCAAAGGACATGCAAGACACTGTCCGTGGAAAGCCCTGACGATGGCCATCTTTTTCCTCTTCTTTACGCCGGAGTCTCCATAAAGAGACAAAAGTCCCCAGCGGGACGAGACCTTAAATGGAACATGAAAAGGAGGTAAAGACTCGAAGGGGAGACAAGAACAGAAGCATCAGCAGTGTGAACTGGACCGGTACATCCCCAGCTGCAGTAGTAGCAGGACCGGTTCACTCCCAGCAGCAGTACTGCTACTAAACCGGTACTCACCATCAGCAGCAGCAGCAGTGTGTTAACAGTAACCGGGAAACCATTGATCACAGCCTCACTTGCAGGAGACCGCTGCAACCCTTGGGAACACCAGCATCTGTTCGTCTTCAATCCTCTGTGGTTTAACGCTGGGTCTTTGATTTAGAACTGAGGGTAGTCTTCCAAGCAGTACTTTTTACGTTTATTAACAGGACTCTTTTAGGCTTCCAGCAGCGACAAAGATGCGACAAGAATTAAGGGGACCGAGTTACAGGTGAGAGGATAGAGGCCATGAATTTGTCCACCGTGGAAGAGAAAAAGTAAAGGGTGAGCTGATAAAGAAGAGAATAGTTATTCAAACTAAACTACAGTGAATATTGCTATAAAAGATCCAAGGAGTGAATAACTGTAGGTCATAACTCAGCAGTTACACGCCACAATATCATATTGAGCAAGGATCCTGCAGGAAGAGATAGAAAGAAAAATATAGTAGTACGAGATTTGTGGATGAATAGAACAGATAATGTTTTCAGACAACGTCAAGGAAATTAAAAAGTTGAATACTTGAGAATAAATTCAGGACATGGGCGGCCCCACGAGTGTAGAACTCCCTCCCCTTACACTACAAGTAAGTGATTACACACACATACCTTCCTTCCCCTGACACTAAACAATACACAGGGCGACATATCAAGATAATCCCTGTTTATCTAACGCCCGCAAATTGTAGCCTTAATGCAGGATTCATTGTTAAATCCCAACCTCTTCACAATTCTATAGCAAAATAACATTCAGTATAAAACGATCCGACATTTCCCAGTCTTCGGCACACAAGCTTTGGTTCCTCAATCACCTCTTTTTACATATCTCCGTGACTTGAATTACACCAGCTCATTACCTGTTTGACTGAATAATTGCTGAAAGAACGGATTGAGACTGAGTACACACGTCGTCCACTTTAATGTTAGAGAAGTTAATTAGTCCTGTCGCTGTTTGAGTCTGGACGGGTGATTACTCGTAGAACTTGATTACTATGGTCACGTATCTGACCATCTGGTGGTGGTGAGTCTTTCCTGGGAGAGATAGAGAGAAAGAGAGAGAGAGAGAAAGATTGTACCTCATACTTGGATGTCGACACAAATCTTACAACAGGAAGAGTGTAACAGCACAGTGGAACGGTGCTCCCCCGCCCTTGTGTTGCAATAAGACTGGGGAAGAATCACAACGCAGCAGCAGTGCTGTATATGCAAATCGAGGAATGAATAAACCCGACGGGAGATCTGTGAATGCGTACGGGAAAAGACCAAGTTTACTTCACTTCACCTGCGCTTTTATGATGAAGTTCTTTAATGACAGCAAAAGAAAGAGAGGATAAAACAGGATTACACAAGGAGATTGAAGCTTAGATTAATCCTTCAGCAAAGTAAGAGATGTTGAACAATATATTTCATATATCACCATTAGCATTGGTCACTTCCCGTGTTGTAATAGGTCGAAGTCAGGCTTTCCAAAATTTTATGAAACGTTCAATGTTTATTTCAGTGATTTGGAAACATGAGGAAACGTGAGAGACAAAAGGAAATCCATCTTCAAAACAGGATTACATGCGAATACATTTGAAGGACAGATAACAGAAGACCTGATGGTTCATGACGGGGTTATCTGTTGGAGGACAGATAACAGAAGACCTGATGGTCCATGACGGGGTTATCTGTACATGGGAAAGACAGATAACACTTGAATACGAAAACGAATTACGCGATACACAAGTCTCGCGGATGTGGCGCCGTAACCCAAAGCTTTGTTTACAAGACCCCGTTTTCTACCCACGCCTCTCGGAATTCTCGTTTTCTACGGCCTCCTGGCCCATCATGGTACACAGACCTGAGGGCAGGTCTCAGGTACCTGGTAATGACAGAGCCCATTTCACGCTCCAACACCTTCTGTTTGTTCAGGCATCATTAGGGGCGTGTTCGACCAGCGGGGTGCCCCACTGGGCCGGCCGAAAATCGCCCTTACGAACCGTTTTTAAAGCCCAGAGTCGTTTGGCCTCGTCCTGGCCTTGGGGTAATGGGTACCGATACCATCTCCAGGTTACCATAGACCTCCACCTTATATGGGGAGGAAGAAGGAAGGGCGGGTAGCCATCAGTTTACCTCCTTCGCCGAAGGGGGACTTCAACGCTGATGTTGGTAGTGATCCAGCCTCCTCTATTAAGAGGGATTCTTTCTTGGCATTGGTTGCCTCTTGAGCGGTCAAGAATATTTGTTTTACTGGTACTGTACCGCTGTCTTGAGTCCTAAAATAGATAGGAATCTGTCGCCAGGGGAAGCTCTGAGAGAGAGAGAGAGAGAGAGTCAGACTGTGCCCGTACACGTGGTTTTGTTGGATGATACTGTGAAATCTTCCTGATCTGGCTTTGTGAAACCTCATACACCAATCGGGAAAAACAGACGACATTTGTGTCTCTGCCGTACGTTCAGTTTATATATCCCCTGAAATCTCTGCTCTGTTAACGAATGGAGGTAACAGAGGCTCAACGGATAACCACGGTTAACTCTCCTGTTCAGCTAATACCCATAATTTCAAAGGTAAATTTCCATGTTCTTTATATTTAAAGCCACTTTTATAGGCTTTACATTTTCCATTTTGAAGGACCAGACAGGCTTGTAAAGTCTCACCTACCACCTGGTGTTGCAGCAGCATAATAAAATGTCATATCTTGACATGGGAAAACGAAAAAGATAAAGCAAGCCAGCAACCCGAGGAGAGACATTACCAATAGGGATGTTAGGAAGTCGGTCCTTGAGTGCAGTCTTGTACAAACTGAGGATGGAGGTCAAAGGGACGTGTGGTTGGTTAGTCAAGGAAGCTGTGGATGGAATGAAGGGCTCTAGCGCCCGCTGAATGGCTGAAGGGAAGGAACTACGACTCCCACCAAAGCCTCCTCTCGTGAATAAGACTTCAATAGGTGCCTGGTACTGACATCACTGTCGTAGTGAATGAGAGTAGGAAAGAGGTAAATGGTAAGATACTTTTTATACTTTTCATGAATAACATCGTAAGGAATTATAGATTATATGGATGTCTTTTCACTGTATGGCCACTGAATTATTTCACAGAAGGATCTTTGTACACTAATAGATAGTAATTTGAGACAGAGTAAATAATAAGTTACAGTTTTGCTTTATTACGAATTCATGAAATGGAATTAAACGAAGTAGGTTGAATCGGTTTGGTGAAAAGTAATTGACTTAAAACTGAATAACTGCTGACAAATAAAACAAACACAAGAATCATACCCCGTTGAAAATACGTTATGCCGATATGCGGCTACACATATCATCAATACACAGCTGAATAAGCAAAATATACATACATACATACATGTATATTACTTTTATATAAAAAGAAAAATAAATGTAAAAGACATTTCCTTTGTGCAAGTCACTAAAATTTGAACAGTTTAAGACCATTTCCATTAAGTCTGTTATCACCCAGACCTACTTAACGAGGAATCCGAATGAGGTCCTCATCACAGTCTCTCTGGGAAACGTCTGCAAATTGCCAAAGAAGTTTTTCTTTTCCTATTCCCCACAGGGCAGTAAAGAACAGCAGAGCCTCCATTATTCACGCGCAAATCCAGTCACTTTCCTTTCCATCACCAGGAGTCGGGAATATTCAACCTGAAGGCTTGATCCTGCCTGGCTTCGTAGGCAGAGATGCGCAGGGTGGCAAAATACCTGAGAGAGAGAGACAGCGTGGACAAATGGCAGACAGATTGGGAGTGGTAGCGAGTGGTAGAGGATTGGTGAGACAGGGAGGGGAAGGTTGGGGGGTCTTTGAAGAGGGTGTGTTGGAGGTCTTGTGGAACAGGGAGGGTAGGGGTGTTATCAACATAAAAGAAGGTGGGTTGGAGTTCTTGTGGAATGGTGAGGAGGGGAGGGGGCGGAGGGGACTGTGTTGAGAGGGTTGTGTTGGAGATCCCGTGGGACAGGAAGGGATCTGGGAGAGGGAGTGTGACGAAAATACTGTGGAATAGGGAGGCTGGCCTCGAAAATGGTGCGACGGAAGTGTTCTTGGGGACAAGAATTAGGGTTGATACATATGGACATGGAATGGAACTAGATAGCCGATGCTCGGGTCGCGGAAAGGGGCACTGCTGCTGGTTTTGAAGGGTGGCTCGAGGGACTAATAAAGGATAGAAATGAAGATAGAGTGACAGATAGGGAAGGACGGAGAGGACTGGCTATCCTGAAATAGAGTAATGATCCCTTACAATCTCGTCCATCTTTAAAACCATTGCTGCCCAAACTCTTACGCTGGGGTACGACTTAACCCGTCTTTCCTACACTTTGTATATCACACTTGCATCTAAAAATCCCAGTTTAACATACGAATATATTCTGAATAAATCTGACGTTAATGACATCACTGAACTTTGAGAAATATTATGTAAAACATTTCAGCAAACATTTCCCTTAATATGAACCATATGGATGACTCGCTGAATGGGACTTGCTCCCCCCCCACCCTGGCTTCATATCCATTGTGGTCATAACGCCGTGACCTCACACGTGACTCCCGACCTTACGAATGACCCTTGACCTACTATCCAATTGTGTTTCCTCCCCTCTGACCTTTGACCTCAGTCAGACACAGCCTTCGTTATTCTCGCCATTCATTTACTTCTGATGGAACGAGTTGCTGCTACACACACACACACACACACACACACACACACACACACGGCCGCTTCTCTCTCTCTCTCTCTCTCTCTCTCTCTCTCTCTTTTCTTTACGAGCCCAGCAAGACTGGCAGCGTCTACATACTGGCAACAAGATAATGCCCACTTGGTCAGCGTTTACGTTCGAGAGTCTTGCAAACACGACTATAAAAAGGACACTATCGCACACCTATAGAGTCCTTTCATGACTCTTTCGTGGAGGTAACGCGCGATACTTTAGGAATTACGCCACCACTCGGCCACCACAAGAACTGTTAGTGTGTCAAGTTTTCTTCGACTGTTAGTGTGTTGTTGTGGGTGTGTGGCTAATGAAGATGCCTCGGCAGGATGGTTACTGTGGGTGTTTGGTGAATGGTGTGGCACAAGGATGGTCTGCTGGTGGCCTAGGATGTTTGTTGTGGGTGGTTGGTTAATGGAGGACCACTTGGATGGTTGATGATGGACCAGAAGGGTTGCTGCTTGTGGGTTTGTGGTTAATGGTGTACCATTGGGGTTGATGTGGGCGTGTGGCTAATGATGGACCAACAAACAGTCTCAGCGTGGTAGCCCAGGTGATGTGATTTTATTATATTCTGTTTGTGTACCTGAGAGACGAGGGAAGACGCTTGAGGAAGCTGTGGAAAGCAGAGAGCACGAAGATAGGGAGGAGTTGAGGAAACTGACTTGAGAAGGAGGAGGCCAGCGACTGACAGATAAGGCCTACCTTACGTCTAATGAGACTTGTGAGGAAGGCGTCCCTCAAGGTCCCCTTCTGCCCCCCTAGGCGTACCTCAAGGTTTCCCTCTGCCTCCTGCATTCTCCCTCTTTGTTACATATCGATAGGAATTATAGAATATGAAATTTTTATTCCTTTTGTTCAGAATATCATACGGGGGACTGAACGCTATGAAGAACACGAGGTCGATTACACACACACACACACACACGCACACATATACAACGATGCGGAGGGATAACACCACAAGACGCTCTTCATCTCTTGGGCTCGGTGTTGCGTGTCTTTATAGTGTTGCATTCAGCCAGCGTCTAACAGGGTGTTGCTGTGGAGGAGTGGGAGAGGGGAGAGAGAGAGAGAGAGGGAGGGGAGGGGAATCAGAGAATGAAGAGGGATCAGATTAGAGTAAAATCCAAGTGGTGCTGAGACACAGTAAAATAGTTATCATTGTGGGATAGGGAAAGACGGGGGAAAATATTAACGGAGGGTTATGATGAGGTATTTGGTGATGAGGTAATGAGTTTATGAAGGGAACTTTCACCCACGATGGGTGAAACAAGGTGACGATAGAAGAGAGTCAGCTTTCGTGGGGCAGGATGGGTTACGAGGAGAAATGAGAACCCATGAAAAAGGCGGATCTGATAATGTTCACTGAACATGTTAACCGAATAATCGTGTTATTGTCAGCTACTGTTAATCCAGCGACTATAATCATTAGGTCAAAAATATGCATCACCTTCAAGCCGTTATGGTAGATGGGCGCCTTTTAGCTACGTTCTCATTTGCATAATTAACTGAAAGAAAATTAAAGGCTGGACGCTTGTGGTTATTGGAAGCTGTAGCATTCTTACAGCCGTTGGGAAATGGACGTGCCTTAGGGCGGCTGGAAATTGCAACATTTTAGGGGCTATTGGAAATCGTAGTATTCTTGGAGCTATTGGAAATTGTAACGATCCTGGAGCTACTGGAAATCGTAGAATTCTTGGAGCTGCTGTTAACCGTGGTATTCTTAGAACTACTAGAAATAGCAACATCCTTAGAGCTACTGGAAACCGTGGTATTCTTGGAGTTACTGGAAACCGTTATATTCATGGAGCTACTGGAAACCGTGGAATTCTTGGAGTTACTGGAAACCGTGGTATTCATGGAGCTACTGGAAACCGTGGAATTCTTGGAGCTGTGGAAATCGCAACATTCTTGGAGCTACTGGAAACTGTAGCATTCTTGGGGCCCACTTGAAACCGGAATACTCCTTTAGGCTATTGTAAATTGTAACATTTTAGAGCTGCTGGAAACTGTAATATTATTCTTTTGGCTATTGGAAATCGTAACATTCTTGGAGCCCCTGGAAGTTGTAATATCCCTTAGGCTATTGGAGAAAGAAGGGAACATTAGGACTATGTAGACTCTTAATAAAACCAAAACTCCTCTTGGAGATGGTTGGGTTTGTAAATCCCCCCAGAACTTTCGCCTTTCGCTCACACGAAAAAAATGCAATAATGAATAGAAAACACCACCACTGAAGGTCTTGTCGTGCGGCGGGAGTACAGTAGGTCACAAACAACCTCAGGAGACTAAAGGATAGTCTCTCGTACCTACGAGAGACCATATAAAGTGTCAAGTATGCCACATCTTCACACAAGGGCCCAAGAAGAACACTATCCTGAGATCTTAAGACACTTCTGGCCACTTTCTGGCACATAAGACCAAGCAAGGGACGGGCGTGAGGCTCTCAGAGTGTGTGTGTGTGAGAGAGAGAGGAGAGAGGAGGAGGAGGAGGAGGGCAGGGCCGTCCTGGGGCCATGGAGTTCTTATCTGCTCAAGCATTCAGGGTTTATAAGCTCAGAACTTGGTGGCGTTCGAGTCAACCCCCGCCCGGTCGCTTATGAGCAAAGTTGTGCCATGTTGTGCTACACACACCCGTCTCATGCTGCCGCTGCTGTTGCTGCTGAAGGAGGAGGAAGACGACGAAGGAGGAAGACGACGAAGGAGGAAAGAAGGGCGGTAGCTGGTTTTTGAGATGGTGTGGGAGGGGAGAGGGGAACAACAGGTTAGTGGTGGGGAAGTGAAAAGTATTGTTTAGGGAAGATTGAGCAGGGGAGGTGGAAGTACATGATGCAGAGGGTTGAAAAGAGGGGGTTATGAGAGAGAGAAAGAGAGAGAGAGAGAGAGAGAGGACCACCTCGGATGGAAACGCTGACGATATCGATCGTGTGGGGTAAACGAGAAAGTAGTATTTAAATAATGATCATTATCATTATTGTTATCGTTATCAACCACGGCTATTGTGCATCTGTATCCTCCTCTTCCTACACCCACACCAACGGTTGATACACCTCCATACACATCCACACGGACACCAGGCACAGATGGGCACCCGACAGTCAAAATATAACACGTATTCATTTCATCGTCTCAGTATACACCTCCCTCTTCCTTGTAGTATACTTTCAATACACTCCTTATTTCTCATGCATTCACCATCCCTCTTTTTCTCCACTCTCTCTCTCTCTCTCTCTCTCTCTCTCTCTCTCTCTATAAAGTCTTTGCTGTTCATCTACCATTGAAATACCTGGTACTAGTCAAACACCAAAACATCTTTTCAAGCTTCTAAGGAAATGAATGTACCCGTGTTCTGACACTGTATTAAGAACGTACCAAAGCGTGGCAACACCACGTCAATACCACCGTAAGGTAATGCCCCTCAATGGTACCACGTTCTTGAGGTTATGAAATATTTCCCGAAACATCTTCCACTGTCTTTTTTTTCGTGTGATATTATCCTCGTCTGTTGTGGCTTTTGATGGGGCTTGTAACCCTGGAGCAACCCCTTCTGCATAAGTGATATCTCAGCGAATATTCTAACGATTCCGGATAATACGACGATGATTCCGGATGTACTCGAGCGATTCCGGATAATATGACGATGCCGGATATACTCGAGCGATCCCGGTTACGCTCACGATCCCGGATTATCGGTTTATAACAGATTTACTGCGATTCATATAATGTGCCTCGCGGATCAGCTGGGGAAAAGGGAGACCGTTCTGCTCATCCACCGACTGGGAAGGAAATGATTTTAAAACTACGTAGTTCGGTACAGGAGTTCTGCGTTTCGTATACCATACACCTGAAACGTTTCAGTATACGTTTCACTTCACTGGACGTTTCATGGCACCCTTTAATTAGTGGTATCTGATGTGTTACGTATTGCTGACAACTCCATTCGAATGGAAGAGATTGAGAGGAGGGAGAAAGGTGGATAGATGAAAAGAGAGAGGGAGGAAATAGAGAGAGAGAGAGAGAGAGAGAGAGAGAGAGAGAGAGTCCCTCACACCTCAGCAACCCACCGTCTATCTGTTTGGTCAGCTGATCTGCTGATGTTGTCCGAGCCTGGACAGCTGTCAATCCAGATTTGCCCTTTTTTTTAGGGCCTGGAACGTCGTAATTCATGGTTCATTGTCTGGCCAGAATTACGCTCATGGGAATATGAATATTTTCCCTGCTGCTGTTTTTTTTTTTTTTTTTTTTTTTTTTTTTTTTTTTTTGGATGAACGGCTGGTATTGGTTGTGGTCCGATTGCCACGCCTGTGAGAAAGCTTCCGACAACGATGGGGTTCGAACCCAGCCACGGAATAATAATACGGCCAAAACACTACACAGTCTTTTCTTGTATTACATATATTTTCCTGTGAACCACCTCACAATCGAATTCCTTTTACAAAATCCTTTGAGTATTGACAAATAGACTTCGATGGTGGTGAAAGGGGCTATTGTCATCGGAGTTATGGCGATTGAGGCCTATAAAGGCCTATGTTTCGCGCGCCATAACAGTAAGCGAATGTTTATTGTCATATTTACCACTTAGGAAATCAATGCTCACAAAACATCTGTTTTACGCGCGTTTGAATGCGAGACGGAGATCGGGGGCTGGAAGGAATTTATATATTTTGATATGCGTATAAATTCACTTGATTTTTTTTACTAATGACACAGTTGCCCCTCGCGATTTTTGATGAGATGGTCTGCTTGTCGTCAGCGGGAATTTTGACTTGTATTGAGAGCTGGTCAAATACTCGGCCTTTATAGATAAGAGTCAATGCAGCACCTCTCTCTCTCTCTCTCTCTCTCTCTCTCTCTCTCTCTCTCTCTCTCCTGAGTACCGAAAAGTATCTCAATGAACAGCCAAAGGTATTGCCCAAAAAAGATTTTTTTTTTTAGTTGAGGCGAAAATGAAAATCAAACGTACTGATATATTCTTTGTTTTATCTTGCTGGGGCCTCCCTCGTTGCCTCACACAGACCCACAGCGACCACCCTGGTCTTACCAGAGGACCATCTTGGTTCACCAGCAGACCATCCTTGTGCCACACCATTCACCAAACACCCACAGTAACCATCCTGCCGCGGCATCTTCATTAGCCACTCACCCACAACAACACACTAACAGTCGAAGAAAACTTAACACACTAACAGTTCTTGTGGTGGGCGAGTGGTGGCGTAATTCCTAAAGTATCGCGCGTTACCTCCACGGAAGAGTCATGAAATGCCTCTATAGGAGTGCGATAGTGTCCTTTTTATAGTCGTGTTTGCAAGACTCTCGAACGTAAACGCTGACCAAGTAGGCATTATCTTGTTGCCAGTATGTAGACGCTGCCAGTCTTGCTGGGCTCGTAAAGAAACGAGAGAGAGGGAGAGAGAGAGAGAGAGAGAGAGAGAGAGAGAGAGAGAGCATACAAGGAAAAGACGAACAGATGATCAATACTAACAAACTCAGACGTTAGAAAGGGATATCCCACGCCTTCATAAACACAGCATAACAGAAATAGACAGTAGAGGCTAATGCCCCGTGGCCCTACCACTAGATTTCCTCCCAATGATGTTTATTTCCGTGCGAGAGCGGGGGGAAAAAAGAGGAGGGATGTCATTTGTAATTCCGGCAACATCTTGACTTCACCTGACCTCAGTAGAAAATGGTCAGACGACGGGCCTAATTGCAGTCTTCACAATGACCTTTGAACTCATTCAACCTTTATATATATATATATATATATATATATATATATATATATATATATATATATATATATATATATATATATAT
>JAYMFT010013398.1:0-16765 GCA_038088735.1 Panulirus argus | reverse complement strand
CACATTCAACAATCCTTCAAAATACTCACTCCATCTCCTCCTCACTCCATCACTCCCTGTTATCACTTCCCCCTCTGTCCCTTTCACCGACGTTCCCATTTGTTCTCTTGTCTTACGTACATTATTTACATCCTTTCTTCATCTGTTTCTGGCATTACCTCGCTAACAAAGGAAACAGTGACCAAGTATGAAACTTTTTTTGTCTTTTCATAACTGATCATTATTTCCTGCAACAGCAAGGTAGTGTCAGAAGCAGAAAAAGAAAAGCTACATTCGCTCACATCCATTCTGTAGCTGTCATGTATAATACACTGAAACCACACCTTCCTATCCCTGGACACTTCCCATACCCTCGTTCAATCCACATGCAGCATTTTGACCCCTGTATGCAACATCATTAGAATCCACTCTATCCCATGCATGCCTTTCACACTTATGCATGTTTAGGCCCCATAACACAAAATCTTTTTCACTCCATCCTTCAATCTCCAATTTGGTCTCCCCATTCTCCTTATTCCCCTCACTTCTGAAACATATATCCTCCATGTCAACCTTTCCTCACTCATTCTCTCCATATGTTGAAACCATTTCAGCACACACTCCTCAGCTCTCTCCATCACACTCTTTTCATCACCATAACTCTCTCTTACCTTTTCATTACTTACTTGATCAAACCACCTCATACTACATTTTGTCCTCAAACATCTCATTTCCAACACACCCACCTTCCTCAGCAAAGTCATATCTATAGCCTGTGCCTCATATCCATAAAACAATGATGGCAATATTATATCCTCAAACATACCTATATTTGGCTTCCCACATAATGGTCTCTCTTTCTACACATTCTTTAGTGCTCCCACAACCTTTGCCCCCTCACCCACCCTATGACTCATTTCTGCTTCCATGGTTCCATTCACTGCTATGTCCACTCCTAAGTATTTAAAATACTTCAGTTCCTCAATTTTTTCTCCATTCAAATGTCCACCCCAAATAAACTGTCCCTCAACCTTGCTAAACCTATTAATCTTGCTTTAATTCACATTTACTCTCAACTTCCTCCTTTCACACACTCTTCTAAACTCAGTCACCAACTTTTGCAGTTTCTCACTTGAATCTGCCACCAATACTATATCAACAGCAAAAAACATATGACATTTTTTCATCCTCTCGCTTTACCTCCCTCACCACCCCATCCACAAACAAACTGAAAAACCATGGTGACATCACACACACCTACTGCAGACCAACCTACACTTCAAACAATTCACTCTCCTTTCTTACTATTTGCAAATATGCTTTACCCCCTGATAAAAACTTCTCCATGCCTCTAGCAGCTTTCCTCCCACAACATTTATTCTTAAGACCTTCCACAGGATATCTCTATCATCCCTTTCATATGCTTTCTCCAGATCTACAAACTTCAAACAGAAATTCATTTGTTTGTCTAAGTATTTCTCACACCCATTCTTGAAAGTAAATGCCTGATTCACATATACTTTATTGTTTCTGAAACCACACTACTCACCAATATGATGCTCTGTACATGCCTTCACTCTCAATCACAAACCTCCAGTACAAATAACAAAGAACACTTAACAAACTTAAAACTCTGCAGTCTGAACACTTACCTTTATCTCCCTTGCCTTTAAACAATGGCACTAGTATATATAAGCATTCTGCCAATCCTTAGGCATGTCACCATGATCCATACATACACTGATAATCTTAACTATTGAAATCAACAACACAGTCACCCTGTTTGTTAATAATTTTTAGAGCAATACCATCCACTCCAGCTGCCTTGCCACATTTCATCTTACATAAGGTTTTCACCAACTCTTCTTTCTTCACCAAACCACTTTCCATGACGCTCTCACTTTGCAGACCAACCCAAGTCAAACACCCTGCATCTGCCATCCTATTGTCAAACATATCTAAAAGTCCTTCAAGATACTCACTCCACCTCCTCTTCACTTCATCACTACCTGTTATCACTTCTCCTTTTGACCCCTTCACTGATGTTCTTACTTGAGTTCTTTCTTTTTGCACATCATCAATCTCCTTCCAAACATCTTCTTCTCCCTTAAGTTTACTGGCACTCATTCACTCCAACTTTCATACGCCCTCTTTTTAAACCCATGCACCTTCCTCTTTATCTCCTCAGTGTCTTTTATATGCTGATGTGGTGCATTAACAGCTGCATTTGTGTGCTCCTGTTGTAACAAATCCAAGTTAATATACATTAACGTGAATGTTACTGATTATCTCACAACATTTCTTTACCACTCACTTAAAGTCTTTTACCATAAGGAAAGTCAAACTTACAGGTCTAAACAATTTTGGTAGAAAACTTAGATTCTCTCTTGCATATTGATGACACTTCATTTTATTAACTTCAGCTATACTTCTGTCATCTAGGTTTGATCTCATTATTAGCATTAATGGTTTTGCTATCACCCCCTCTGTCATGTTTTGGTAGATCACTGGAATTCCTTCCAGTCCTAATACTACGTTTTCTCTTTGTTTTTGTACTGAATACTTATGCTTATAACCACTGGTGTTACTGGACTAAACCTGATTATGGTTGCTTGGAAAGTGAAAAGTCACCTGTAGTGATGATGTTACATTCTCAGGTGAGGAAAAGAAGTACTGTACAATCTCATCAAGGAACATCTCACTCTAAAGTTCATTAATTCCCTGCTTCTGAGTGTAACACTAACTCAGCCTTGAACATTCAGGAACCCCATAACAGGCATCCTGGTGTTATATACATTAACATAAGCCATAACCATCATACATATTCTTTTTGAATCATTTTCATGTTATTCTCCTACCCTGAATTGTCTTCTTTCTGATCTCAGTGTTTTGATTTGCTTACTTTTGAGTAAAATACTTTTGGATACTTTTCTGTTACCGAGAGTTTTTCATTTGTTCTTTGCTCTTTTCTTTGTGGAGGGTAGAGCGAGGAGGAGAGGAAGAATGGAATACAGGAAGCTTTGGGGTATTGGGGCTTCAACATTCAGGAAGGCATGTGGCAAGCATTGCAAAGAAAGATTTAGAGCAATGTGGCATATGGATGTGCTGTTGATGGTATGAACAGGAATTTGGAGTGGTCATTATAAATGGGGCAGCTTGTGGTTCTTTGCTATGGATGGTAGACCTTGGTTACCGTGCGTTATACACGATAACTAGATATTGGATGTGTGTAAATGAAGCTGTCAGTCTATTCTTGATGCTGTTCTGCAGTGCCAAAAAAGGCAATTAGGTATAAGAAAAAAAATGTGCCGAAAGTCACATGAAAATACTCAGAATGAATAGGTCAAACATACAAAATGGGTACAGCCACAGTTCTACCCTCAGAAAGCATTGTAACTTAACATTTGGACACACCAATGGAGGAGATGATCTTGGCTTCACTATTGAAACAGAGCTTGGGATGCAAGGGCTCCTATCTTACAATGTAACCCTAAATTCTGACCAGTATTCTTGATTTACAATAGCTTTTTACTGACTAAGGCTAGCTTAAGTGAATATTTCTTTGATGAATTCAATAGTTACTCACTGACATATGGCATACCCACTATCTTCAAGCAGTTTGGTTTTCAAATGGTCTTAGTTCAATCATAAATGTGATAAATCATAATAGCATATTTTTGCAGCTAATTGTTAAGAACAGAAAAATTGAAATAAAGAACATTAGTTACCTGCAACCTTGTTGACTTAGACAGAGATGCTTCAGGTAGCAGAAGTGGTTCTGCATGATGATGAACAGCAACTGGTAGTCTAGCTGAAGTAGCTGCAGGAACTGCTGGTGGTGAGGGAGCACGTGGTGGAGGTGGAGCAGAAGATCGGTCATACAACGGTGGACGACCACGTTTTCGCTTAACCATAACAGGCTGTGCATCATCTTGCTTACGTTTATTTGATAAACATGCAACTTGACTATCCACTTGCTTTTCTAAGTTATTACCGATTACCCTATGAAAACAAGAACAAAAACTCAAAATGTATTATTAATCATTACCTTCATCCTGTAAATGGCTTCTATGTTTTGAAGGAGGTATATCCAGTTCTTCTCTTAAAATAGTGTTTACAAAGTTGTTTACTATCCTTGCACCTCTCATAGAGATACTCCTCCAATTACATCCATTAACCTCATCAATAACCTTCCTCTGCTCTTAAAACAATTCATTTCACAGGAATATTTAATCACTCATAATACTGACACTCCCAGAATTTCAGCCTTGAATAATTTTCCACCAAATATTCTCAGTTATATATTCCCTGAACTTCCTCACAGAACATTAGCAAATTCATGACAATTTCATTAATTCAAGTGGCCTCTAGTGGGTCCCTGTGCATACTGAGGTGGTGCCAGGGATTTGTAAATCTTCGTGGATCAAACCTTTGCAAAAGACACGACAGTTATTGCCCCTATCTCCAGTTAGGGTGAATCCTCAGTCCAACCCCAATCCTTTGGATCTAAGATCTACTATCCCACTCATTCCAGTTTTTCTTTTATGGGTTGTGATTTCCAGCCATCAAACCCCACCTACTACAGGTACACCACCAATTTTTAAGCAAATGATGGTCCAGCACCTCTTAGTCTGGACAAAATTACAAGACAGAACTTGAAATTCCCACAGCAGACGGACTAGTTTACTGGGCGGCCACAGATGGCGTGTGTAGCGCGCACTCACTTGGATTGTTCATACTGCACTTGTTGGTGGTGATACCTCAATTTTGTGAGATTCTTAGCTTATTTTGCTTAAATCTAACCCTTGCTATGGCTTCTAAGAGAGATGTGAGTGTCAGTGGTGGTGTCAAATGCAAACACCAGTCCATATCAATCCAAGAGAAAGGCGAACTGTTGAAAAAACTGGACTGTGATGTTTCTGTGTGTAAGCTTGGTGACATATATGGTATTGGTTCATCAACTGTATATGATATAAAGAAACAAAGGGACAAAATATATTTAAGCAAACAGTGATGCAAAGAAGCAACTGAGAATTAGGAAAACCACGAAAGATAGAGTACTGAGCATGATCGAGTGATGATGGAATGGTTTCAACAACATCGTAGTGATGGAGCGGTCTTGTCAAGTAGCATGAGAAGGGGCCAGGCTCAGTTGTTCCACAAGGAACTTAAAACAGAAAATGGGTGTGATTATAGTGAAGGATAGCTTCAAAGATTCAAGAAGTGCCATGGAATTTCCATGCAAAAGTGTGCGGAGAAAAGTGGTCTGTAAAACACAAAGGAGCTGCCGAGTACGTGGATGAATTTGCAAAGCTCGTAGCTCATGAGCACCTCAGTCCTGAGCATTCAATATTTGTTCAATTTAAGTTTCTAGCAGTCTATGGAGCTTTAGAGACATAGGAGGTGTATAATTAGTGGGTTGGAGGTGTGTTGATGTATTATCATTACATGACCATGGCTGGTCCAGCAAAACATTTAAGCCAGCAAGGCTTTGGAACCAAGGGTGCTAGAAAATCAGTGGTGTACCTGTACTACTAAATGACTTAAAATCCCAGCCCAGACACATAAATATACACATGCCACATGAACTAAAAGCACATCACAAGTAGACAATACTCAATAAAATGCAACTTTGTCACCTATGGACCAACCCACAATGCCCTCACATCACACAAAAATTATAGCAGAAACTGGACCTATGGATGCTTCCCCCTCAACTTAACCAACTCCTACTTCACCTATCCATCCCCCTACAACCACACTCTTGGCTTACCATGCCTATATCATTCCTGATGTTGAAGAATGTTACAATAATTCTTATTTACTCTTTCAAAGCAACTGACATGGGTTAATCAACATTGGTATGTTACCACAGCATGGCCAAGGAGAGATCTGTGGTTGACAAGGTAGCATAATATAACACTGCATTATGATGACTGATTAAATTAACTTTTCAATAGCGGAGAGTGACACATGATGATCATGCCTAATTTTCATGATATTAAGGATGTCATTGGAAAAGAAATATTTTGTACACTCCAGATTAATTCGGTGATCTCTAAGTTTTCATCCATTTCCTCTCGTTGGTAACACTGGTGCTCCTGTAAAGCTATATATTGACGATGTTGAATCCATTAAGTACAGTATCCACGGAAAGTCTAAGGAATATGGGGCCTTTTGTTGTGTGGATGGGTGTGCTCAGAATTTCCATGTCTATTAGCCTACCAAATGCTTAGATCTCACTTAATTAGTAGTTGGCAACTCTCCCTGGTGATCCCATCACCACAGACTGAGGAACATGTCAGTGCCTCATAGGACACGCTATAGAGAGGGGATGCATGCTATGAGCTGCTGGATTAACAAAGATCTTTTTTTCATTCACTTTTCTTCCCACATCCACCCACCCACACCTTAAAATGGAGCACAAGAACCTCACCCAGCAAGAAAAGGCTCGGATTCTTGCCCTGAGGGAGGCAAAAATGTTGAAGGAGATTTGTCAGCATACGTGGGTGAGCAAGTCTTCCATATACAGCCTCGTTGCAAAAGCCAAGAATATCCCACAAGGTGAAGTTTCACCTCATAAATCTGTACCTAGGCATCCCAGAAAGATTTCAGCAACTACTGACAAGCTTATCAAGATCAAGTATTGATAAAGCCATGCATCACAGAATGACAATTGAAGCAAGCCTATCCCACCCTCCTTGGAATTGTTGCAGAAAGCATCATTCAAGAAAGCTGCCAGAAACACCTGAACCTGCCTCTTCGTTCCTCGGCCAGAAAACCCACACTGACTCGCAAGATGCGTGATGCTCGTCTCAGTTTTGCAAGGAACTACAAACATTTCACTGTTGAGGACTGGAAAAGGGTCTTATGAAGTGATGAGTCGACTTTCCAGTGTGGTTCAGTGAGGCATGGCAAGTTGAGAAGTCCTTCACACATGAATTCCCTTGACCTGCATTATGTGTCACTGACTGTCAAACACCTTGACTCAGTCATGATCTGGGGTTGCTTCAGTGGAGAGTTAGGGCATGGGGGATTTCATGTGCTTCCCAAGAACATCACAATGAATGGAGACCACTACAATGAAGTTCTTTATGACCACATGAATTTTTATGAGATCCACAGCTGCAACTTTTTTTTGAAAGACAGTGCACCATGTCACAAGGCAAAGAAGGTCATGAAATGGTTGTCAGACAAGCAGGTGAATGTCTTCAATGGCCTGGGAATTCTCCAGACCTGAATTCCATCGAGGAGCTGTGGTCTCATGTGAAGCTTAAACTTCAAGAAAGAAACACGTCTTCAGTTCCTCACCTTCTTGAAGCCATCAGAGACATCTGGTTGAACGGAATCAACCTTGATTACTGCAAAACCTTACTGACTCCATACCACGATGCATTCAAGTTGTTTTGAAGGCACATGGTGGCCACACTAAGTACTAAAATAAAGAAAATTAAAGATCATTTTCTTATACCCATTCCTTAGACTTTCCATGGGTACTGTATTTTGAAACATCTTATTAATTTGCCCCAGAGGAACCTCTTGCTTAAGAAAAACAAGTTCAATTGTGGCAGTCTCTCCTCATATGATCTGTTATGCAAGGAAGGAATCAATATAGTTGCTCTTTGTTGCACTGCTTCCACTTTAAGAATATCCTTATTTGAATGGGGGCCCAAAATTGCATTACATATTCAAAGTGTGGTCTAACTAGACTCAGGTATAGTGGCAATATCATATCATTGGTTTTGTACATCAAGTTTCTGTTTATAAATCTAAAATCCTATTTGCTTTTTCGGCTGCTTCATTGCAATTCAGCGAAAATCTAAAGTTACTGGAGACAGTAACCCCTATATCTCTCACACTTGGGGTATTCTTTATCTTGTGGCCCATCAGTTCATAACATAAATTTTTGTCTAGGTTTCCCACGTGTTACAGCTGACACCTACTGACATTAAATGGCAATTGCCATTTACTAGACCATTCAGCGATTTTATCAAAATCTTGTAATCTTAGCCTATCTTCTTCAGTTAATATGGCACTATTGATCTTTGAGCCATTTACAAATTTGGACACTAGGTTATTTAGCCCTACATCAATATCGTTACTATAAATGATGAAAAGTATATGCCCAAGTACTGATCCCTGGTACTTTCACAGTAACAAGTGACCATGGTGATGATTCCCCATTCATTAAGACTTTCTGCTTCCTATCACATAACCAGGCTTCTATCCAATTTCCTATGCAACCTGTAATCCCCAAGGCTGTCTTTGTGTATCACTTAGCAGGGGAATCTTTGTTGAAAGCTTTCTGGAAGTCCAGAAATATTATATCTATTGCTTTTGACTTGTTGTTGATATTGAATGATCCATGATAAAATTCAAGGTCTGTAAGGCATGATCTGCATCTTCTAAAACCATGCTGTGTATCATTCATCAGGCCGTGTTGTTCCAGATAGGCTATGATTTTATCTATAATAATTGACTCAAGAAGTTTACATATAACTGATGCGAGGCTAACAGGACAGTAATTACCATGCAATTTGCAGCTTCCCTTTTTGTATAAAGGGATGACGTCTGCCAGTCTCTAGTCCTGCGGGACTATTCCATCCTGGAGAGATTTACTGAAAATATAGGTTAACGGTCCAGCAATTTTGAGTTTGACGTTTTTAATCATTCATGGATAGAAATGATCAGGACAAGGGCTTTTATTACTCTTCAACTTATCAATCTGTGTTAGTGCAGTAAACTCCTCTTCAAAACAGTTGCTCTGTTTATACAAGGGACTGATTTGTCCTTGTATGGAGTACTGCTCTCATATTTAGGGTGGTTCTAGCTCTGTATCCTTACTTGACAAGTTGAGATGAAAGTAGTCCGACTTATAAAGTGTCCCAGGCTAACCTCCAAACTTGATCCCTTTGTCCTACATCGTGATGTTGGTTCACTTTCCATCTTCTATAAGCTTTCCTTTCGTTTTTGCGCATGAGAGCTGGCTGCTTGTGTGCCCACACCACTAGTTAGACCACACATTGTTCGGCAAGCTGCTGCATCACATGATTATTGTGTGGCCATTGGCAACTCAAGGGTGGGCCGTTTTGATACCTGCTTCTTTCCCCACACATCGACGCTTTGGAACTCTCTACCTTCTCATGTCTTTCCCATTAACTATGACCTGGTATATTTCAAAAGCCAGGACTTTCGCATCCTCCAAAATTCATAAAACTTTCCCTTTTGAGAGAGAGAGAGAGAGAGAGAGAGAGAGAGAGAGAGAGAGAAAGAGAGAAAGAGAGCCTCCATAGCAACAGGTGGCGGTCAGTCTGCCTGGAGCTATTGTGGTGGGTCGATGTTTTTTCTGTTGTTCCCCTAACATCCACTTTTTTTCCCTTACCCACGTATGCTTTGTGGTGGGTGTGTGCTGCAATGCCAGGCCCTAAGGACTTGTCTAAAGAGGATGTTGCTGCTATTGTACCCTTGTACAAGGCAGGAAAGTGTAATAAAGAAATATCTGAATCTACAGGGCTGGCACTACAAAGTGTGCAAAGATGGACGAAACATTTTGTTGACAGTGGTGGCACTGACATTCCTACCCAGAAGAAATGACCTAGATGGCTTCTTATCACTTCCCAATGCACTCTGAAGATTATCCAACATCAAATAGACATGAATCCATGTATTTCAGCACGACAGTTAAAGGGAGACAAACCTAGGCTACTTGGTCATGTTTATGTATGTACTATTCACAGCCGGTTTCATGATGATATTCAATAGGTGTATGCCTCACAAGAAACTGCTTCTGACAGACTTGCATTTGCCAAGAAATATTTGCAGTGGAGAGACAAAAAGTTGAATAAAATGTTGTAATCTGATGAGGCTACATTTGATGTTACTGGCAACTGTAGAGGCAAAGTGTACTGGAAGCCAGGTAGTGACCTGTAAGACCCTAAGTACGTTCAAGCAACTGTAAAATTTCCAGACTCACTAATGGTTTGAGGGTTTTTGGCAATAATGGTACTGGAAGTCTTGTGTTTTTACCTCGAAATGTGACTATGAATCAGAATTGATACCAGGAGCTGTTGTGTGATGAATTACCTCACAGTTTTGAGAAGACTAGTTGTGATATTTTCATGCAAGATGGTGCACCTTGCCATACTGCTAAATCAATAAGTGACTGGTCTGCATTTTGTGGTGTGCCATACATTCAGAACTGTCCAGGCAACTCACCTGACTTATAACCCTATTGAGAACATGTGGTCGATTATAAAGTCACAGCTGCGTGGGAAGGATACATCCAGCATTCCTAAACTCTAGGCTGCCATCCTTCAGCATCTTACAGCATCTGTTCCTAAGCGCCTTAAGGATTGCCTCAAGGTCAAGGGATGTCATACAACGTGCAAAGGCAGGGGACGAGTACCCATTTTATCTTGTTTTTTGATATTTTAATATGATGCATTCACACTGTAAGTATGATAAGCTAGTATTTTCCGCTGGCATTGTACATATACATATACAGGTACACAAAAATATAAACATATTAATACTTGCTCCCCTGAGTTAGGGGAGAATGAATTCTACTTTTGTATTCCCGTATGTCGTAGAAGGCGACTAACGGAGGCGGGAGCAGGAGACTGGAAACCCTTCACTTCTTGTATTTAAATTTCTAAAAAGGGAAACAAAGAAGGACTCAAGCAGGGAGTGTTCATCCTCCTCAAAGGCTCAGATTGGGGTGTCTGAATGTGTGTGCATGTAACCATGACGAGAAGAAAAGAGAGATAGGTATTATGTTTGAGGAAAGAAACCTGGATCTTCTGGCTCTGAATAAAACGAAACTCAAGGCAAGGGTAAAGGGGATGAATGGTTTGGAAACAGCTTGGGAGTAAAGTCAGGGGTTGGTGAGAGGACAAGAGGCAAGGAGGGATTAGCACTACACATGAAGCATGAGTTGTGGGAATGTGTGATAAAGTGCAAGAAAGTAAACTCTAGATTGATGTGGGTAAAGCTGAAAGTTGATGGCTAGAGATGAGTAATTGTTGGTGCTTATGCACCTGGTCATGAGAAGAAAGATCATGAGAGGCAAGTGTTTTGGGAGCAGCTGAGTGGTGTGCCAGCAGTTTTGGTGCACAAGACTGGGTTTTTGTGATCGGTGATTTAATGTGAAGGTGAGTAATGTGGCAGTTGAAGGTATAATTGGTGCACACAGGGTATTCAGTGTTGTGAATGAAAATGGTGAAAAGCTTCTGAATTTGTGTGCTGAAGAAAGACTGGTGATTGGGAATACCTGGTTTAGAAAAAGAGATATACATGCTGCCAATCAAAAATCCAACAATCGTTATTCCGGTTCCATCAGTTTTCTGGCAGGAATCTCAGTGTGGTCTGTATCTGCATGGTGAGCACAGTTTAAAAATTCCTGAGTTTCAAAGCTTTGAAGGATGCTGTTGTTCCAGTTAGTGATGAAGATGATGAGCCTGACAAGCCACCTGCTACCTGCATTTAACTTTTTCTACTGTGTATAGTACTAATTGAAAATTCTTCAGAACTGTGCTGCAAGTCCAGCATCTTACTAGCATAGTACTGTATTATTTTACTATACCCAAACCATTTTATTTAGTTGTTCAACATTAAAAGTTCATTTGCTTTTCATTTAGTGTTTAATTTTCTTACTTTAAAGTACTACAGTCATTTTCTGTTACAATATTTACAACGTATATAGATGCAGGAGGCAATCAATCAATTTTCTGGAAAAATGAAAAATCCAGCCGCCATGGGGTCCCAAGGTTGCCGGATTTTTTATTGGCAACCTGCACAAGCATAAGTATATATAAGTAGGAGAAGTGGCCGATGGGCATTATCAGATTACGTATTAATTGACAGACATATAAAAGAGACTTTTGGATGTAAATATGCTGAGAGAGGTAGCTGGTGGGATGTCTGACCACTATCTTGTGGAGGTGAAGGTGAAGATTTGTAGAGGTTTTCAAAAAAGAAGAGAGAATGTCTGGGAGAAGAGTGTGGTGAGAGTAAGTGAGCCTGTAAATCACACTTGTGAGAAGAAATACCAAGAGAGATTCAATGTAGAATGGCAAAAGTTGAGAGCAAATGAAGGGAGAGGAATGGGTGAGGAATGGCATGTATTTAGGGAGGCTGTGAAGGCATGTGCATGTGGCATGAGGAAGGTGGGAGGTGGGCAGATTTAAAAGGGTAGTGAGTGATGAGATGAAGAACTAAAGTTGGCGCTGAAAGAGAAAAGAGAGGAGTTTGGATGGTACTTATAAGGAAAGAGTGCAAATGACAGGGAGATGTGTAAGAGAAAGTGACAGATGGTCAAGAGGAAGGTGCAAGGGTTGAAAAAGAGGGCAAATGAGAGCTGGGGACAGAGAGTATCATTAAACTTTAGGGAGAATAAAAAGATGTTTTGGGAGGTAAATAATGTGCAAAAGACAAGAGAACAAATGGTAACATTAGTGAAGGGGGCAAGGGGGGGGGGGGAGTCATAACTGGTAGTGATGGAGTGAGGAGGATATGGAAAGAGTATTTTGAAGTAATGTTGAATGTGTTTGATGATAAAGTGGCAGATGTAGGATGTTTTGGTCAGGATGGTGTATGAAGTGAGAGAGTCAGGGAGGTGAGGAGAGAAGAGGTGGTGAAAGCCTTGCAGAATATGAAATGTGGAAGGCAGCAGAATTGAATGGTATAGCAGTTGAATTTATTAAGAAAGAGGGTGAATGTGTTGTTGATTGGTTGGGAAGGATATTCATTGTGTATATGGATCACTGTGAAGTGCCTGAGGATTGGCAGAATGCATGTATAGTGCCACTGTACAAAGGCAAAGGGGATAAAGGTTAGTTGAGTATACCTGAAAAATTGTATGGCAGGGTATTGATTAAGAGGGTTAAGGCATGTACAGAGCATCAGATTGGGGAGGAGCAGTGTGGTTTCAGAAATGGTAAAGGATGTGTGGATCAGGTGTTTGCACTGAAGAATTGTGAGAATTACTTAGAAATACAGATGGATTTATATGTGGCATTTATGGATCTGTTAAAGCTATATATAGGGCTGATAAAGCTGCTTTGTGGGAGTTATTATGAATGTAAGATGTGGGAGGTATGCAGCTAGAAGCAGACAAGTTTTTATCAAGGGAGTAAGGCATGTGTGCGAGTATGAAGAGAGGAGAGTGATTGGTTCCCAGTGAAGGTCGGTCCGTGGCAGGTGTGTGTGACATCACCTTGGATGTTTAATTTGTTTATGGATGGGGTGGTTAGGGAGGTAAATGCAAGAATTTTGGAGTGAGGGGCAAGTATGCACTCTGTTGGGGATGAGAAGGCCTGGGAAGTGAGTCAGTTGTTGCTCGCCGATGACATAGCACTGGTGGCTGATTCGAGTGACAGACTGCAGAGGTTGGGAACTGAGTTTGGAAAATTGTATGCATTGAGAAAGCTGAGAGTAAATGTGAATAAAAGCAAGGTTATTAGGTTCAGCATGGTTGAGGGACAAGTTAGTTGGGATGCAAGTTTGAATGGAGAAAAATTGAAGGAAATGAATTATTTTAGACAGCTGGGTGTGGACTTTGCAGTGAACGAAACCATGGAAGAGGAAGCGAGTCATAGGGAGGGGTAGGGGGCAAAGGTTATGGGAGCGATGAAGAACGTGTGGAAAGAGAGAATGTCATCTTGCTCCCTCCACCTCTGACACATACATCCTCTTTGTCAACCTTTCCTCACTCATTCTCTCCATCTGTCCAAACCATTTCAACACACCCTCTTCTGCTCTCTCAACAACACTCTTTTTATAACCACACATATCTCTTACTCTTTCATTACTTACTCGATCAAACCATCTCACACCACATATAGTCCTCAGACATTACTTTTCCAACACATCCACCCTCTTCTGCTCAACCCTATCTATAGCCCATGCCTCACAACCATATAATATTGGTGGAACTACTATTCCTTCAAACCTACCTATTTCTGCTTTCCAAGATAATGTTCTCTCTTTCCATGCACTCTTCATTGCTCCCAGAACCTTCACCCTTTCCCCCCACCCATGACTCGCTTTTGCATCCATGGTTCCATTTGCTGCCAAGTCCACACCCAGATCACTAAAACACTTCACTTCCTTCAATTTTCTGCATTCAAATTTACATCCCACTTCACTTTTCCCTCAACCCTGCTCAACCTAATAACCTTGCCTTTACTCACATTCACTCTCAACTTTCTCCCTTCACACAATCTTCCAAATTCAGTCGCCAACTACTGCAGTTTCTCATTTGAATCAGCCACCCAGTGCTGTATCAACAGCAGACAACAAATGAATCACTTCCCAAGCCATCTCATACCCAACAGACTGCATATTAACTCCTATCTCCAAGATTCATGCATCTACCTCCCTCTCCATCCCAACCATAAACAAATTAAACAACTATGGTGACATCACACACCCCTGGGAATCAATTACTTTCCTCTCTTCCTACTTGTACACACACCTTACATCCTTGATAATAACTTCTCACTGCTTCTTACATCTTACCTCCCACACCATATATTCTTAAGACCTTCCACATAGCATCTTCAACAACCCTATCATATGCCTTCTCCACATCCATATATGCCACATATAAATCCATCTGTTTTTCTAAACATTTCTCAAAAACATTCTTCAAGGCAAACACCTGATCCACTCAAGCTCTACCACTTCTGAAACCACACTGTTCCTTACAAATCTGATGCTCTGTACATCTTCACTTTCTCAATCAATACCCGCCAATACAACTTACCAGGTATACTAAACACACTTATACTTCTGTAGTTTGAACACTCCCCTCTATCCCCTTTGCCTTTATACAATGGCATTATACATGCACTCCGACAATCCTCAGGCACTTCACCATGATCTGTACATACAGTGAATATCCTTATCAACCAATCAACAACACGGTCACCCTCTCTATTAATAAATTCAACTACAATACCATCCACTCCAATTACCTTGCTGCATTTCATCTTCTGCAAAGTTTTCACCACCTCTTCTCTCTTCACTGTACCACTCTCTGTGGCTCTCTCACTCTGCATACCATCCCGACCAAAACAACCTACATTTGCCACTGTATCATCAAACATATTTAACAATCCTTCAAAATACTCACTCCATCTCCTCCTTACTCCATCAATTCTTGTCATCATTTCCCCTTTTGCCCCTTTCACCTATGCTCCCATTTGTTCTCTTGTCCTTTACACATTATGTACCTCCTTCCAAAACATCCTTTTATTCACTCTAAGTTTTAATGATACTCTCACCCCATCTCTCATTTGCCCCCATTTTCAAACCCTGCACCTTCCTCTTTACCTCCTGCTGCTTTCTCTTATACATCTCCCAATTATTTGCATTCCTTCCCTGTAAGTACCATCCAAATGCCTCTCTTTTCTCTTTCGCTAGCAACTTTACTTCTTCATCCCACCACTCACTCTCCTTCCTAATCTGCCCACCTCCCACCTTTCACATGCCACACGCAAGTGGAATACATATATACTATTACCATGAAGTTACCCAAATCCACCATCAAGTGGTTACACAGTGAGCAAGACATCTTTTTGTTACGACTGTACCATCTTCAAAGGACAGGAAGGAGTACCTATCACTGACAATATTCTCACTTCAGAAAAGTCCAACAATTCTCTGCTTCTCCATGGAAAAGAAATGACATATGAAGTAGGAAGTAAAAACTGAAAGATACCAGATTAAAGAGGAATTATGAATGGTGATCTCTGACTGCAGCATCATGCTCAGAACAGGGGAATAACCCATTACAAGTATGTCTTTATGAATACAAAAGTTAAAGAAAAAAAAAAGGGGGCAAAATGCATAAGTACGAAAGAGAAAAAAAAAATCTTACTTTCCAAATCTAGCTGGTAGACCTGCTGGAACTCCATTGAATTCAGCTGGAAGAGACACCCCTTTACTAGGTGAGCTACTAGAATTCGTGCTGAAGGCTGCCGGTGGTCGACTGCTCGACACATTAGGCTCTACTACTCCATCAACTTTTTCTACTACAATCTTACTCTTTTCTTGTTGACTTGAAGAAAAGCTGGCTTCATAGGACTTATTTGGAGTCTCCACACTGAAAATAATATAATGCATTAGGCAATGAAAGTAAGTTTAGAATGGAAAAGATTCTGTATTGTGTACTAAGTTTAAGATGGGACAATAAAAAACATATAAATACACAAATCACAGATCAAGACATATCAAAAAATTCAAAGACCAAAGAGCTACGAATACCATCAAGAAATAGATCTTTAGTAATATATAATAGCTCATTACAATAAAATCAAGCTTTGCAAAATCAAAGTCCCAATCCTATGTTAAATGACAGATGTAATCAAATCATCATTAATCTTACTTCATATTTCTATATTCATTTTTCCCTGAAAAAAAAATAATTTTATTCAAAAGCAAGGAGCTAAAAGAAATTCCTTCAAAATTTTTTGTAACTGATTGCCATTTCCTTCGTTAGCGAGGTAGTGCCAGGAAACAGATGAAGAAAGCATATCCACTCACATACATACACATACACACACACACACACACACACACACACAATTATTATTATTATTATCATACTTGATTGCTGTTTCCTGTGTCAGCAAGGTAGCGCCAGGAAACAAATGAAGAAAGACCCATCCCCCCACATACACACACAGACACAAACATGCACAGTACAAATATATACATACCAACATATACATATATACATACATACACATACACATGCATATACACATATACATATTCACACTTG
>JAYMFT010013387.1:0-16765 GCA_038088735.1 Panulirus argus | reverse complement strand
TAAGGGGGGGGGGGGGGGGGGGGCTGCAAATGTAAAATTCCCTACCCGAAGAGTATGAATAGATAATAACATGGCAATTGTGAACATGGCAATTGTGTGGCTTGTACATGACACACAACTATTGACTCTCTTTCACTTATACTCTTCTATTACACATTGTAGATGTTTTCTTATTGCATTCATGTTTGCATTATGGGGATAGGGGTAGAAATAATTCTTCCCATATGTTCCCTGCATATCAGAGGACAAGGAGCCAAGTAATGAATTGCTTATCCTTCTCATACACTCAGGCTGGATTGTTTGATGTGTGTTAATATAACCAAGATGAGAAAAAGGAAGAGGTAGGTAAAATGTTTAAGGAGAGGAATCTGGATGTTCTAGTTCTTAGTGAAACAAAGCTGAAGGGGAAGGGACAATAATGTTTTGGGAATGTGTAGGGGTAGTCAGGTAAGGCGAGAGTTATAGAAGGGGTAACACAAGCTGAAGGAGGAGCTCTGGAAATATATGTAAAAGTGTAAGGAAATCATCCTAGACTGATGTGTTTATTTTAAACTGGATTGTGATAGGTGCATGATTATTAGTGCTTATGCACCAAGAAATGAGAGGACCAAAAACTGGTGAGTGTATTGGGAGGAGCTGTGTGTGTCAGCAGTTTTGACACCCCCGACTCCTGCTCCCTTTAATTGCCTTTAACAAAACAAATGGAAGACTTGGAAAGTATTATTTCTCCCCTGTACCCAGGAATGTTATTAATTTATGTTGACATATATTAAGTAGATTGCATACACTTGCATATATATCCCATAGAGCACTTCACATTATTTTTTAAGTTTCAGGTTAAGTGTAACATCAAGAAAGAACAGGTTCTGAAAAAGGGTGTCCATGAAGGTCAGGGTAAGATTATCCTGTTGTGATTATTGAATCTAATTTTTTTGTTTCATTGGCATTTTCAGATTTGTTAGATTACGAGGCTGAGGAGGGAGAGCTAGTGTATGATGAGGCAGACCTGTCAGGTAAGGATGATGACGACACTGAGCGTATGGTAGTTCAGGTAGATGGGAGGGGGGAGGGAGCAAGAAAAGTTGAGATAGTGGCAAATCAGATGGAGGGTGGGGAACCAAACAATATAGGAGAGGGAGATAATGACAGTGAAAAAGAGAATGAGGGTCGACAGAAGGAAAAGGATAAAACTAGGGAGAAGGAGAAACACAGGGAGAAGGATAGAAGTAAGGATAAGGAGAGAGAGAGAAAGCACAAAGAAAGGACAGGGGAAAGGGATAGGGAAAAAGATAAAAGTAGAGAAAAAGAAGAGAAGGGGAGGGACAGGGTTAGTGGAAAAGATAAAGAAAAGGAGAGAGATAGGTCGAGGGATAGTAGTAAGGAATCAGAAAGGGAAAAATCAAAGGATATAGTTAATAATGAAGTACAAGAAAATGAGTCTGACCTGGCTACTACAATAGTTCACATAAAGATAGAAAAAGAGGATGACTCGGACCCAAAAGAAACCCAACCAATTTTGAAGATCATCAAGGAAGAAAAACCAGACAAACCACCAAGTGCAACAAAGAAGAGTGATAGTACAGAGCAATCCACTGCTATTGTTGCTACAGAACCTCCACCTCCTCTTCCTCCCCCTATTTCATCTGTTCCTCCTCCTGCTGGTTCTACATCTCCTACCACCACACCTCCCCAGCCTTCTCTTACTCCTGACCCACCTTCTCCTACTTTTGAGCCTTCTTCACCCACGCCTCCCCCTTCTCCCACTGGTGTTCCAGAATTAGTAGAAATGGATGACAATGCTGAAGAGTGTGAAGAAGAGGAGTTAGAAGAAGATGCTGATGAACAAAATGTTGCTCCTAGTGCAGATGTAAATATGTCTGAAACTCCTGAACCTCCAGAAGACAAAGATTCCCATCTGGAGGACATTAATTTGCCAGAAGAGAAGCCGCAAAAGGAATTAAAGCCTGAGGTTCCTAAGAAATCTTCGAAAACCAGACAACTTAAAGATGATAGAAAAAAGTCTAGTAAATCAGAGAAATCAAAGAAAATAGCTGGAAAGAGGAAAAACAAACCAAGTAGAAAAAGAGACTCTGGCTCCTCAGATGATAGTAGCAGTGATGATAGCACTAGTGAGAGTAGCAGTGAAAGTAGTGACAGTGATAGTTCTGACTCTGAGAGTTCTTCTTCTTCAACGGGATCTTCTTCTGGTTCTTCCTCAGACTCAGAGAGTGACTCGAGCTCTAGCTCCAGCTCAAGGTCAGATTCAGACTCCGACCATGGAAAAAAGAAAAAAAAGAAAAGTAGGGGGGGTAGATTGTCGAGAAGTGATGAGAGCAGTAGTGAAAGTGGGGCAGGGGAAAAAAAGAAAAAGAGGAAAGTAAGCGAAAAGAAAAAGAATCATAGTGAGGGTGCAAAGACATCAAAGGCTAGGTTGAAAGAGGAAAATCGAAGTGATGATAAAGCCAAAAAAGATATAGGAAAGAAGGAAAGGATTAAAGGTAAAGATGGAGGGAAAGGAAAAGAAAAAGACCAAAACCGTAAATCGAAGGAGGCAGACAGAGGTAGGGAAAGGGACGCTGATCGTCGGAGAGAAAGGGATTGGGCCAAAAAGGGTGGTAGGAGCAGGAGTAGAGAGAGGAAAAGAGATAGGAGCAGAGAGAGGAGAAGGGAAAGGAGCAGAAGTAGGGAAAAAGAGAGAAGGGGAAACAGAAAGGATAGGCGATAGTCTGAAGAGTACAGTAGCATGAAACTGGTTAGGCATTTTTTTAGATAATTATGGGTGATATTCGTGTAATTATTTGTGGGGGGGAGGTCATGTATTGTGGTGATTGCTGTGTGGGTGTGTCATGCCGTACTTGTGAGTTATTAAATTGATGAAATACAAGAGACTCATGAATTTGAAGATATCACTAGATTTAGGCATGCACTTCACATTTCCAACTAAGCTAGTAAGCAGGCCATGGCTGAATATCTGCTTTCATCATCCTTTTCAGTTGATAATATAATTTGTACAGTGTAATTCTTATTCCTGTTGCAGATGTTTTCATCATTCAGTCATGGTATTTAGAGCATCAAATTTGCTATTTTTGTTTAATATTCAATAAATACTTCCTTTCCAGTATATGTTAGTTAGATTTTTTGTGAAATAAAGACTAAACCCTAGTTGTGTATCATATATCCTACAGTTGCCTAGTCTTTATCTAATAAGCCATATGCTGCAGTTAAAGGTAGGGTAGAATGGATTTTCACATGTTAGTATTTTGATAAATTCATTATTGTAATGTATAAAAACAATCTCAAGATTATCTGATCAGAAGAATAAAGGTTTTAAGAAAAAAATAGTTTTTATAGTTTATTTTCCAGCCTCCACTCCTATTTAACTTTCATAAGCATTTTGTAATTGAAGTTTTTTCGACACCAGTGTATAGAATTGAATGGTAATCAAGTGACATTTAGTACCTAAGGTCATCTGGGTAAATATGAGTTTACTAAATGCAAGAACATTGTGTAGTGTTTCTCATTACATAGTAGGTTTGGTCAGTAAGGTTTATGCTTCATGTAAGTGGTGATGAATTGATAAAATATTTTAAAAAAAATGTTAAGGGCAATTGTGTCATTATTATAAAGTATTGTAATCTGGATCAGACCGAGAGCTATGAAAATGAAGTACCCAGACATGTACTCAATTGGAGGCCACAAATTTCATTATGTAGACAAAATCGTCTTGACTGGTACTTTGCTCAAGTGGGAAATGAATGCACATTAATAGACAATGACTAATCTAGATTATATAGGTCATATTGCATGCATTATTTTCCAACGAATATGGTAAAAGTGGTACGTGCACAATCTTTCCTGAATGACTTTATGAAAAGACTGCTTATCCTTGTAAACTGCCGACAGTGAATAAGCATGATTTTGTGCAAGAAAATGTATGAAGTGTTTATCTACGTATATGTTACACTTGTCTTATATAAAGCTACCAGATTATTCTTTGAAAGGGAAGAATGTTATTGGGGTAATTATTTTCACATTTTAAAACCCTCACTGTATTCCAGTACAGATGCATGTTATTGCTTGAGGCAATCATAGCAAAATTAAAATCTTAATTTATTTAAAGTTTTTACAAAGTAGAAAATACGGAACAAATTTCTCAGCAATATTTTCATGTATTAATAAAACATAATAGGCTCATTCGTATTTAATACATAATACAGATCTTACCACAGTCTGAAGTGAATACATTGCAAAACTGTATTACATTAACAAAATTTTGGGTGATTAATTTTCAATTTATCAGGGAAATGGCAATTGTGGATGCACCTGGTAACCATGACAACCAGCTGGCTCGGTTATAGCCATACATCCAGAAACCACGGCAAACACAACACCTTTTACCTGTACAGTAATCACCCCTCTCTCAATCTGCCAGTATTTCAGGGAGCTATGAAAGAAAGTGCAAAGCAAATAAAATATTTTTTTTAATGATTAAAGAATTTACTTAACCAGCCAATCAAATGTCACTTCTGAAACCCTCTTAAAATGGTAGTTTAACACATCTGCATTTCTGATGATTCAGAACAATGGTGCATGTTTGATATGTGTTCCATATGACAGTTCACTGGAGTACTGGCAGCTATTTAAAAGTCATCCATTAAAATTAGAAAACAGCCAGCATGTACTCTTCCTAACAAGAATAAACAAAATTTTCAAAGGAAAAAACCTAACACTGAAGGTGTATTTTACATATATTATGTACAGGTAATTGATATACCTTAAAATCATGAAAACCCACTTTGAACTGATTTAACAATCACAGTATACAAAATAAGAGGATTCAAGCTTTGGTGTGGGGGATAAATGTATATGTTGGGGCGGGACAGAGCTCTCAACAATTAATGCCTATTTACAGCTAACAGAACTGCAAATACTGGAATTTCGAATTTATGAAGTTGTTTGATTCACACAAACTGGTATTAAAGTATTAAATGAACCCCAGATTGTGTTACACAGCTTGCCTAAAGTGTTTTAACAAATAAAATAGAACCAACCACAGTGGTATAGTCATGTTGTAATGCATTTCAAATGTCTCCAGCCCCTTTCCTTGAACACAATTATCTCAGCCTGATTCATTCTCAAGATGAATGACAAACCTGTTCAAATATAAAGGATCTGGATTTAACACTATCCTGCCCCAATTTTACAGTCAAACTGCTGGTCTAGCTGCGGTATGCGCCCACGCCTAAATCCTGTAAATTTTCTCTAAATTTTACACTAAAAGAATGGTGTATATAGTACAAATGTATATATTCCTCAACACTTCACATTATGAAATTAGGAAAGTAAGAAAACTTAAACAAGTGATATTTAATTTTCAATACTTGTTGCACTTTGATATGGAAATAAGTGCCATGTTCAAAGTTTCACATATTAATTCAAAGAGCAAATTTTCCTTTACAACACACAGGCACTTTTTCACTGGATCTTGCACAGATTTTTCTTTTATGTTCTTTGCAATGATATGCAAGATTATTTCATTTGAATTGTAAAAAAAGCATTAACCCCTTTCAAAAGCAAAAATACTTCAACTTTTGACTAATGCAATTTACACAAATTTTAATTTAAAAAAATATGCAACATTAAGCATTATGAGCAAATTCATGTAACAGTGCAAATTCTCTGGTTTTTAAAATGTTCAATCTCACTGCTGTTTTCAACACAGGTGGTGCTACAGCAATTATTAATTATACAATCCCAAGACCCCTTTTTAAGGGGTTCAGCAGCTTCAGAACTGCACACCAATTAGCAGGGAAATAACAGATGCCTTTGCTGTGAGAAGTTCCTTAACAAGGCTGTACTCCTTTCTGTGCTATGATGGTGATAGAGCCATGTCAAAGATGACCCTTCACTTGCAGTGTAACCACATGCAGGCAGAGTTTGGTAACACCTGCTACAGCATTACAGATATATGTGTGTGATTATATATATATATATATATATATACACATATACACACACACAATTATATATATATATATATATATATATATATATATATATATATATATATATATATATATATATATATATATTCCACAATACAAAACAACAGAACTTCGTAAGTTGGGTCTGCTCAATCTTCCAAACAAGCTACATGTCTGGCAGAAGAAAGCTCAGGGGACCAACATCCTCAACCATCACTTGAGGGATCAACACACTACAGATTCCTATGCGAGCTCTTATTATATTCAATCCCGGTATATTTTTAACTTATGTAATCTTGAAGTTACCTCTATTTAATAATAAGTCACATTATTTTGATCACTCAAATGTTGCTCTTGGAACCGGTCACAAGCCACAACTTTTCTCCTGAGCTCACACCTCCAATATCACAAGTGGAACCAAGTGCTTCCGTCTTATCAACTAGAAATATCTGAAAGAGAACATAATAGATTAATCACATAAAAACATAATAAAGAAGGAATGTTATTAATAACATAATCAGAGCAACTCCAGGGTCCCTTTTATGTTTCCTGCAGCTTCAATAGAGCACTCCATGCAGGGAAATGAACTTCCTTGGATTGAGAAGGTCCTTGACAAGCCCGAACTCCTTTTCTTCCACAGGTGATACAGCCTTGCTAAAGGAGACTTCTTAATTGTAGTGTAACCACACACACATTGTCCCTAACCTGTCACCAGATTCCCACACATAAAGAATAGTGAAGGAGACAAACTGTCTGCAGGCAAATATAATTGCTTTCTAGTATATGAATAAGGAAATATTTAACAAGCTGTTCTACATAAAGCTAAAATGAGAATATGCTACTAAAGTTTGGTCATCACACCTAAAGAATCACAAAGGTCCTTGGTTACACAGAAACACTTGAGGCTTTAAATCTGCCAAACTTGAAAGAGAAAAGAGTGAAGGATGACCTGAACAGTTCTTTAAAAGATGCAGGATATAGCTACCAGTAGACATAACACGAAAAAAGATGAACAAAAGTACTTTTACAGTGCAAGACTGGTGGATGAAGGGAATAAAATAAATTTAAGGTATCATTAACACAGACTATATATCTATCTATATCTCTGATGCCTATTTCTTTCTGCAACTCCCTTAAGGGGGTGGCCATGGCGATAGTCTCCACACATAATATTAACAAGGTGTATCAGAGTACATAGAGCTAAAAAAGTGGGGCCCCAGAAATATAAAATTTACTCCCTGTACAATACAAATACTTAATTACACACAAAACAGCTACAGGTTTTAAGACTGCTCACCAAGGAAGAAGAAAGAATGAGGGGTGACCTAAATGCAACCTTTTAAGTTCATAAAACAAATTGATAATATAGAAAGTGAATAGTTTTTTGAGAGATGCATAACAGAGTAACCAGAGGCCATAACTTCAAATTAAGCAAGAAACTTAAAAAAATTATGTAAAAATAGTATTTCTGTAGTATAAGAGTAATGATGGAATGGAATAAAATGACTGAAGATATGGTTAATGCAGACAGCACTGTCTATCTATTTATATCTCTGATGCTCATTCCCTCCAGGAACTCCCATCAACGGGTGGCCATGGCAAAAGCCTCCACTTATCCCTGTCTTTACATGTCTCCCTCGCATTCACCATTCCATGCATTCTTCCTCTGTTTCTCTCCCTCCACTATTCCTCCACCCTATTTGCATATGTCAAAGGTAGTCTTCCACTCACACCAACCCCTTTAATTGTACTATCATATACTCTCCTTGTAAACTCCCAGTCTTGCATTCTTTCCACATTCCCAAACCACCTCAAAGTATTATGTTTCACCCATTCCAACACTCCATAATTCGGTTGCATAGGTCAGGGTTGGGAGGACTATGTTGTCCCTTGATCCTCTCTTCACTTCCGTACTTACACCTCAACCCTTCATTATTCTATTAAGGGATCCAATGACTCTTCTACCCTATACTGCTCTCTCCCCTATCTCTCCTTCCATATCACCATTCTTACCCAAGACAGCTCCCAGATACTTAAATTCCCTCACTTCCAGTCTTCTCCCCTACGTATCCAAAGAACAATTTAGTGCACTTTCTCCTTTCACTCTATACGGTTTTACAAAATCTATACTTTCACTTCGTTTCCTTTCAAACACCATTACTTTACTTTTACTTGCATTTACCTTCAATCTCCTAAGCTTACATACATCATAACACACACTTACAACCTTCTGCAACTCCTCTTCATTTTCCGCAAACAACACAGTATCATCCGCAAACAGGCTTGCCACTAGCCACTATATCTCTGCCACACTCCACCTCTGCACCCCTTTTCCCTAGTTTTGCTTTCATCTCTCTTATCAATCCATCTATATATATTAAAAAGTCATGGTGACATCACAAAGCCCTGCCTTACACCTACATGTATCCTAAAACTTGCACTCAGCTCTCCATCCACTCTTACATGCATTAGCTCCTCTATAGAAGGCTTTTGCACCATCCAACAGACAGCACACAAAAATTTACGAAACTGCATGATAGAGAATATTCTAAAGAGAGAGCCCTATGAGGAAAAAATGCCTTCTCTATATAGTACATATAGGTAATTACACACTCAAGCATTTTAAAGATGTGCAATGTGGTGTTAATATATAAAGCTCCAGAGGAAATATAAAATAACAATGAAGGAACAATAAGGATGGTAAATAAAGTAGTAAAACACTCATAACGGGGATTTCAATTATGAAGAGAGAGACTAATTTGTATTCTCATGGTGATATGGAAAAAGAAGACTAAGTTTTTGCATTGTGCACACTACCATGAAAGGTGAAAGGGACTAATATATCATTACAATGTCTTATCTTCTCATATAATAGCATTGATTTTAAGAATATTATATACGACACCATTTGGAAAAAAGGGATCATGTAATTTTCTCATCTAATTGTATGGTAAATAAGGCCATTTTGACAGAAGACTGAAACAACATAAAATAGGAGATATAATCCTGAACTATACAAACCTTAACAATTTCTTTGATAATGATGTTCAGGGCCCCAGAAACACCACTTTGTGGTGAAAGGTTCCGTGACATTCACAATGATGTATGAACATGGGTACCTCTAAGCTTACATAAAGAAAAAAAGTAATAAAGAGTAATTTCAAGATGTGCAGTGGCAAAGACATTGACAGCACCCTAACCAGCCAGCATTGCAAGGTACAAGAGACAAGAAAAGAGCAAAGAAACTTGAAAGGAATATTGCTGACAATGTAGGAGGAAATCCAAAACCTATCCAGAAGTTCTCAATCTTCCTCAAGAACCTAACATACACATAACCCTCTTAAGAAACCAAACTTACACCTAGATCCTTCCTTCCAATTTTCTATCATTACACAGCCCTAAGTGAAGACAAAACATGGACTAGGAAAAGGACTCCTGGCACTTAGTCGCATCCAATTTACAACCACTACACCAAACACGAAAGAGATCACAAACAATACTCTTGAAATGCAATCCAGAATATATAACTACAGAGCACTAATTAGATCATAATATCAACATACTTACCCCTTCCATCTACCCTACTAGATATTAACCCCAACTGCAGAGCCTGACAAACATGTCCCACACCCATTTGTGTGATTTCAATGCCCAGCATCCTGCACAGCTCTACGCTCACACTACGAGGTGAACTATTCATAAATTTAATGCACCATTTCAACATCTTAACCTACACAACCAGACTCCCAATCCAACACTTCCTGTAGCTAATCTCACCGGATTATAATTTTTATACATTAGACTGCGCAAACGGAACATCTAAAGCACAGAAGTACCCATACTCATATCTATACACCTGCCCTATCCAACCCACATTCTGATAACTATACACCTGACCTGTGCAACAAACCTACATTCAGATAACTATACACCTGAACTATCCAACCGATATTCTGATTACTATTACCTGACCAACCCACTTTCTAATAACTATACACCTGACTTTATCCAACCTACATACTTGATAATTTCCCAACCCACACTCTGATAACTATACACCTGACCTATCCAACCCACATTCTGTTAACTATACACCTGACACATCCAACCCATATCTGATAAAAATACACCTGATCTATCCAATCGACTTTCAAATAACATTACACCTGACCTTATCCAACCCACATTCTGATACTATACTCCTGACCTTATCCAACCTACATTCTTGATAACTATACACCTTACCTATCCAACCAATATTCTGATGTCTATACACCTAACCTATCAAACCCATATTCTGATATCTATACACCTGACCTATCCAACCCACATTCTGAAAACTATACATCTGACCTATCCAACCCACATTCTAATGACCATACACCTGACCTATCCAACCTACTTTCTGATGACTATACACCTGACCTATCCAACCCACATTCTGATAACTACACACCTGATACATTCAACCCACATTCTGATAACTATACACCTGACGTGTCCAACCCACATTATGATGACTAAACACCTATCCAATACTAGTATATCCCACATTCTGATATCTATACACCTGACTCATCCAACCCACATTCTGTTAACTATATATCTGACCTATCTAACCCATATTCTAATTACTACACACCTGACTTATCCAGTCCACATTCTTATAACTATAACTATACACATGACATATCCATCCCACATTCTTATAAATATACACCTGACCTATCCAACCCACATTCTTATAACTATACACCTGATCTATCCAACCCACATTCTTATAAGTATACACCTGACCCATTTAACCTACATTCTGATAAGTATACACCTGACCTATCCAAACCACACAGAAAAGATGAAGGAGAAGGGGAGAGCAGACTGGCCAGCTCTCACACAGTACATGGAATTCTAGCTCCAAAACTTCACTACGGGTGATTTCCAATCCCTCAATCATGCCATCTCACTAAATCAACATCACCAACCAAGCTAGCATAAAGTACACACTACAAAAACATATAAAAGAAATATACCTCAAATTTCAGACCACATGAGACAAAGAAACCAATGACAAAACCACACACAATCTAACAAATCATAGACCAAATCTAAACAGTAACCATGGCTATCATTGGACTATTCACTGAAATGCAAATCTTCCCCAACACAATGAACCACAGAACCAACAGCAACCAAGTGTGGCACAAGTAAGAGAAGATTCACACCTCCTGCACCAACCCAGCCCCAACACATGGAACTCTCCTGACTCGTATCCCTTCTTCCAAAAAACACACGAACATACTCAAAAGAGATCTAAAAAATGAGCCACAAACTAATGACAACCCTCAATACGCAAGTCATGAAATCCATCTGGAAACATTTGCTCATCCATCCTTTAATTCCTCTTTCCACACACCATAATGCACTCAGAACTTTCTGCCCCCTCCCCAACCTATGGTTTACTTCAGCTCCCAAAGTTTCACTTGCTGCCATGTCCCATCTCAGGTATCTAGAACACCACTTCCTCCAGGTTCTCTCTGTTCAAACACACTCAAGCCAACCCGTCTTTTTCCCATATTACACATCATAACCTTAGTTTTGTTCACACATTCCTCCTAACTCATACACTAGCTTCCACAGTTTCTCACTTGAGTCTGCTACCAGAATTAATTCATCTACAAATAGCAATTCCCCACTTTCCCAGTTCCCAGACCCCCATAAAGACTGCATATCTGCCCCTCTCTCCACAACCTTAACATTTAAATCCATACACAAATTAAACAGCCATGGTGATATCACAAGCTCTTAATGCATACCCACCTTCACCTGCAGCCACTCATCCTGCTCCCTTCCTACATGCACGCATGCCTTACTCTTGATAAAGACCCCTAACTACTCCAAGTAGCTTTTCTCCCACACCATGTATTCATAATATTTTCTACAAAATTTCTTAACCATATCAAACGCATTCTACATCCACAATCATAAATACTATACATCTACCGTAGTGTTACTGGACTATACTTTGTGGTGGCAAAACAAGTGAAAAGTCACCTCCTGCGAGGCTGTATCATCATTAGCGGATGAAAAAGAATAATGTGAAGTCTTATCCTGGAAATTCTCAATCCTAGAAAGTCCCTCACTTCCATGTTTCTAATTGGAGTCCATCACTGAAGTTGCATGATTCTCATGAATGGGATCCCACGGCTGTATAAACAATCACCACCACCCTCACAAGCATTCTGTTCTCAAACTCCCATTAAGTGACCTTGTTTCTTCATTCTATAGCATTGTTTCTCTCGCCACAAGGTACGCTTAATCATGAATATTGTTTCTGCAATCAGGTGTGACTATGAAAAATATGACTGAATAAACTGTTTCACATCTTACCATTAGTGATCATTAGCAAGAACATGCATCTTGCTTAGCCTTGTTGTCATTTGTCAGTTTTATCTGGTCAGGAAATTCATTGTAAAGCTCAACCTCAGATTCCTGAGCAAGAGCATTACGGGCAATCGTTTGAAATGCCAGCTCAACATTAATGGCCTCTTTTGCACTGGTCTCAAAATAAGGAACCTGAAAGATACAGCTTATGTTAAAAGGAATGAAGTCAAATTAATGTTCCGTTAAAACTAGAGTAAAAATTTTAAATTTGACAAACTGGAAAACCGTCTCAATCAAACACAGGAAAAAAGTTTCCTCACAGAACATTCAAAATATTTGTTTCAACAAAGTTTGCAATTTAGCTCATTAATTCACTATTCTCAATAAACAAGTATTATTTTTACTTTATTGTTTTTCATACCTGTCTGCTATTTCCTACCTTAGCAAGGCTGCGTTAGAACAACCAACCCTTTGAGAAAAAAATCCTTGTTTGACTCTTCCCCATGTTTTTTATTCCCTAGGGGGTACTAATGATATGAAAGGGTAAATGACAAGATACAATAATTTTTTATATTAATATTCATCTGGAAATTCTCGCCTCCAGTTTTCCCTTTCCAAAAGAAAGAACAGAGAAGGGGGCCAAGTGAGGAGTCATCCCTCTAAGGCTCTGTCATCTGTTCATAGAACGCCACCTCGCTTATGTGGGAAATGGCAAATATGTATGGGGGGAAAAAAAAACTTCTTCCATTTATATGTCCAGGCTAAAATGCATGACCTCATATACAAATGTCCAGACTAAAGGCATGAGCATCATACTGAATGCTTTGCAAAGGATGACATGTCCCAACAACCAAATTCTTATGATATAACATAGGATCTCACAAGAGTTTAGGATGAATTATCCAATCATCCAGGTTTTCGTAACTGTTCATGCATGCAAGTATTATAATCAACAATGCCAATAAAAGAGTCAAGCACCAGACGGAAATATCAATAATAATAACCTCTTGGACTGTGAAATTTGTAATTCTACTGATGTACTTACCTCATTTTTACTATGACACCACTGTTGTGCTCGCTTTGCTGACACCTGAAGAAAAAGAATATAGAATTAAAGGTTTGGCACTGTGGTTATCAAACTGATTCATACTCTGTTAAACCTTATCTTTGTGAGTAATCTATTTGTTTGTAATCAGCTTTGAGTTACAGTGAAGCAATTACCCTGGAATCACTGCAAGAACCTAAAAATGTTTCCATCTTTCCATGTGACTCAGTGAGTTACTGGACTCTGTGAGAGGTCAACTTTGGAAAAACTGTACATCTGACAATGAATGGAAATGATTAAGGTCTTGTCAAGGACCTTCTCACTCAAAACAGTCTATCACTTCCCTGCTCCTAATGGTACGGACCCTCAAAACTGCAGGAGCCCCATACAAGGGGTCTTGGATTGTATAATAATAATTATGATAATTCCCGACGTAGGGGAGAAAGAATTTTACCTACGTATTACCTTAGTGTTGTAGGTGACTAAAGAGGGTGGGGGTGAAGTGGCTGGAAACCCTCCCATTCTTAGTTTTTCTGAATGTGTATGGATGTAACCAAGATAGGAAGAGAGGACAGATAGGTAATACATTTAAGGAAAGAAACCTGGATGTTATGGCTCTGAGTAAAATACAGCTCAAGGGTAAAGGGGAGGAATGGTTTGGAAATTTCTTAAGAGTAAAGTAAGAGGATGGTGAGAGGACAAGGGCTAAAGAAGGAGTAGCTCTACTCCTGAAGCAGGATTTGTGGAAGTGTGCATTTGAGTGCAAGGAAGAAAATTCTTGATTGATGTGGGCAAAACTTGAAAAAACAATATATTCCTATAGACAACTAACATCATACAAAAGAACCTTTGTAAAACAGAAAAGAACCATCAGGTCAGTTGGCTGATGTTTCTTGGCCTTTCAACTCCTAGCGTCATTAAAGCCGTCAACGTCATGAGCCCAACGTCATTAAAGCCGTCAACGTCATGAGCCCAAAGTATTTCATTTCCTATGCACTGGAAATCAAGGATCACTGATCCAGTTATCCCATTAAGAACAACATAGGACCGTATGCAGATGGTTAGTTAAGTAAGTTAAGGTCCTAGACCCATCTTTGCGGGGTATAAGACCTCTGAAATCATATTAAGGTATACATATGGTAAGGTAAAGTCCCAAACCCAGCTGTGGGGGTAAAAGTCCTCCGAAACCATCATAAAATATATGTAAGGTAAGGTTAGGTCCCAGAACAGCTGTTGGGGGTAGAAGACCTCTGAAATCATCTCAAGGTAAGTAAGGAAGGTCTCAACCAAGCTTTGGGGGGGAGGTTAAAAAAAAAAAAAAAAAAAAAAAAAAAAAAAAGTTACTACAGTACTTAGCCATTAACAGGATGTATGTAAGCTAGGCAGAAACAGACGGCACCAAACATATATGTGGGGGGCTGTTGGATTACATATATGACTCTGCTGCCATCGAGAGGGAAGGTTCAGGTAGTAAAGTAATGGCCCCTTCCATAACCCCTGCAAATTTATGGTATACTTCTCTGACTAGACTTTATTGTGTGACTCTGCCACTAGTAAGAGGGAAGGCTCAGCTGACAGTGTATTGGCCCCTCCCAATACCCCAGCTAACTCAAAGATTATCCCATCTCCTACCCTTAGAGCAACCCATTAGATAGTAGGTTGTTGACAACAGCCACCCAGGGTGGTACTACCATCCTGACTGAGGAGCAATAAAGTGGTGCCCGGAACCACCCTACACTCTCCATGTTGGAGTGTGGGTCTACCTTCCTGTCTTATCAAAACAGGACTACCGGGCTAGTCCTGCCATCATCTTCTTACAAGCACCCTACACCTATTCATACCTTGCTTATCATTATTACTTTTTTCACATAAGTACTCTTGTCAATTTCTATCTGCTCTAACATTTATGAGCATCATGATGACAGTGTCCGTCCAATCTGTGGCCCCTAGTACCCAGCATCATGGGGTGCTAAGAATCTCTGGGTTTCAGCCTGACACTACAGCCAATGAGAGGGAGGGCTCTAGCAGTAGTAGTACCAGCACCTCCCATGACTTTCCCCTTTCTGGGAGACCTTCCTCTTTTTCTATTCACTATACTAACATTCGTGGTCTCTCTAGTAACCTTTCCTCAGTTGAACAACATCTATCTAGTACCTCTCCTAATATCTTACTTCTGTCTGAGACACAGTTGTCTAGTGATGTTCTCAATAGTCCCTTTTTCATATCTAACTATAATTTCCACTCACATTTCCAATTCAACGGTGGTGTTTGTGTTTATTCCAACATAAACACACCTGTTGCACACCTCAAAGACCTTGAATCCTCAAGCTTTGATGTTATGTGGCTCAAAGTCTGTCTCCACACTACCACACTTGTCCTCTTTTTTGCCTTCTGCTCCCCTAATTATACAAATTTTGTATCCGTCTTTGACTATCTAAACTCCTGCCATGAGACCGTGACATCCTCTCACCCACAATCCAAGATCCTCTACCTCAGAGATTTCAATGTTCACCATAGGAAATGGTTGAATTCCTCCCATACGGACAGTGGAGGGAGCGAAGTCCTCACGTTCTCCATTCTCAATGATTTAGAGCATACCATCTCCCACCCTACCAATGACCACTCTCCTAATATTTTACACTTGTTTTTCACCTCCAGTCCATCTCACTGTAAATACACAATCTTGCCTTCATTTGGTTCATCTGATCATACTCTCATAAAAGTATCTATTCTAACGGCACATCCCCCTGCAGCAGCCCTTTCTAAGTGTGAATACTTGCACCCAAACAAAGCTGACTGGAATAACTTACGTAACTTCTTTTCTGACCTTCCCTGGGTAAGTTACTGTCTCTTATGTGGGGATGCTGCTGTCTCTGCCAAACACATAACAGAGGTTATTCTTGCGGGAATGGAAACATTTATCCCCTCTTCCTCTAAGACTACTTCTTCATCCAATCTATGGTTCAACCGTTACTGTTCTGAGGCCATTCAGGCACCGTTCCTGTTCTGAGGCCATTCAGGCAAGATATCAGGCATATCGGGCATGGAAAACCTCTCCTACCTCTGGCTCCTATTCAGCTTTTATCACTGCCTGTAATCGCTACAAGCGGGTTATCCATGAGGCAAAGCGCTCCTTTATTCAAAGGAAGTGCGATAACCTCTCCTCGTCATCCACAGATAGGGCTTTCTGGTCTTTAGCTAAGGGCATATCTAACAACTTCTGTTGCTCTACCTTTCCCTCACTTTTCCATCCTGATGGTACTATAGCTGTCTTTCCAATTGACAAAGCAACTCTCTTTGGTTCCCGTTTCTCCTCTAACTCCACCTTGGATGACTCTAACATTCCCTCACCCCC
>JAYMFT010013376.1:0-16765 GCA_038088735.1 Panulirus argus | reverse complement strand
AGCTTCGACGTGTAGGGAAAGAAGCAGTTATTAAACCGGCACACCCTTGAGTTGCCGATGGCCACACAATAATCATGTGACGCAGCAGCTTGCCGATTCACTTTAAACTCTTCCATACTTGCCTGACCTTCATAACTCTAAAGGCAAATACAACAAAGCTATAAACCACACAATATAGTGCACCTAGAACAACACTAGCTGCCTAGCAACTACAAGCATTCAACACCTTCACAATAGGACAAAGATCCTCCCAAAGCAGTTCAGTCTGAACATGCTCGGCATTCAGTTGTATGCAAGAGCATTAGACTCCTCTCATCCCTCACTGCTCAATAACTAATCACCAACCCCTCGGTAGAACTAAAAAGCTTACCCCTGCCTCACACTTCAATAACCTCTACACACATATCTCTCATCCCCAACAAATACAACACTGACAAAACACACACCCTCTGAAATAACCCAGCAAACACCAAGCAACCGACTTCCCAACTCAGTCCTAAATCTAATCCCCAGGACGAAAACCACACTCCCAAGACAAACACGAGTCACACTATCCCGCTTTCTTTCTAGACACCGCTCGCCACTACAACATTACGATCATCGCTTCAGTATTTCCAAAAACCCTTCATGTCAACGATGCAACTATTGTAAAGAAGACACAGAGCACTTACTACCCAACCGACCCACACTTTTTACATACAGACGCACACATCACAACACTTTATGATCTGCGGCTCCGACACCGGTGGACGTAGGCAGCTCCCTGAGTGCTGCGTACAACCTCTCAAATCACTATGACTCACTTTCAGCTCATTAATAGTGTTTTAAAGTGAAAAAAGAAAATAACTTCCACATACTAATACAAGTGGTTCTTACTGTTTTTTCAACCTTTCACACATAACTGAATCCATTGTGTTATGGACCAGACCAACACGCGAGTGTTTGGCCTGAAAGATACCATCAAACAATGGTGATAAACAAAGACCGTCATAGCGACAGCAAACTCTCGCTGTGAGACAAATGTGGGACGAGGTGACCAGCGCCCACCAATGGTGGTGGTGATGAATAATGAAGTGCAGAGGGGAATGACTAGGGCTCTGACTATGCTTAGGCAGGAGGTAGACGCGTAGAGGGAGGGAGGGCAGGTAAAGCTTTAGCAAGTTGTTACTCAGGCTAGGTGTCAGTCAGGGAGGCCAGTGAGGTGTCAGTCAGTCAGGGAGGCTAAAAATGAGTCACTCAGGGAGGCCAGTTAGATGTCAGTCAGGGAGGCTAAAAATAAGTCAGTCAGGGAGGACAGTAAGGTGTCAGTCAGGGAGGCCAGTGAGGTGTCAGTCAGGGAGGCTAAAAATAAGTCGGTCAGGGAGGACAGTAAGGTGTCAGTCAGGGAGGCCAGTGAGGTGTCAGTCAGGGAGGCTAAAATGAGTCAGTCAGGGAGGCCAGTGAGGTGTCAGTTAGGGAGACCAGTGAGGTGTAAGTCAGGGAGGCTAGAAATGAATCAGTCAGGGAGGCTAGGGAGTCAGTCTGGGAGGCTAAATAGAAATTATCAGGGTGGTAAGAAGGAGTCAGTCAAGGGGGGGGGCAGTGAGGTGCTATTTAGGAAGGCTAGAATGGAGTCACTTTGGGAGGCTAAAGTCACTTAGGGAGACTAGAGAGGAGTCATTCAGGAAGGCTAGAGAGTAGTCACACAGGGAGGCTGAAAGGAGTCAATCAGGGAGGCTAAAGAAGAGTCACTAAAGGACGCCAAAGGTGAGTAAATTAGGGAGGCGTGTAGGGAGTCACACAGGGAGTCCAGGGAGGAATCAGTGAGCAGTTAGCTAGTTGGCTAGTTAGCTAGGAAGAAGTCAATCAGGGAGGTAAGCTAAGATTTAGCTGGGAAAACATTTGAGGAGTCAATCAGGTAAGAGTGAGTCAGTAAGTGTAGGGAATTGGAGTGAGTCAGGGGAGTCATACACGAAAGCCAAGCATTGGCAAGTAGAGAAGGCTAGTCTAATCACTCGAAAGACAAGAACAGCAGCTGGCACAGCAGTCGAGTATCATCTCACAGGATCGACACGAGAGGTCAATATCTTACAGACGTCAGTGGGATGACCAGCTAAAAGTGACTCGAAGATTTAGAGAACTCAATTCCAGCTGACGTGAATTCAATGGATAAGACAGAGACAGGCAGAAACCAGTCATGGAAAGACAACGAGGCGTCAGTGACTGCCATGAAGTCACTCACCGTAGATATGGACGCCCTCGCCAGCAACAGGACACCGGCTGCCGCCAACACGCTCTGCATATCTCCCTGTAAACAAGAACATACGATCAGTCTCTACCTTATCATGGTCTTTATTGTCCTTCATAACCAACTGACAACACTCCCTAGCCTTTTAGTGTCACTCTTAAATAACTACCGTCTCATCTTTTACAGTACCGGGTCCTGCTGTTGTTTTCAAGCAGAATTGCTTATTGTGTTAGTAATTTACAATACTCCTGAAAATGTTAAGAAAACAGAACTAGTGTAGAAGGTAACGATGAAGGAGCAATCAATATGGTAGAGGAAGCGGTGAGACGCGCATTCCTCCGAGATGGTCAGGTTCTGTTAATGGAGTACTTCAGTCACAATGAAACGGACTGGGAAAATGTAGATTCTCATGGAGACAGAGACTCATGGAGACACAAGTTCATAGGGTATATGTAGAAATACTTCTTCGTATTAGCATTTCACTTACACACTAGAAGTATAAGAATTGGTATACCACCACTACTAGATTTTATCTTTACACGTATTACCATTGAAAACGAGAACATGAGCTGGAGAAAGTGATTTTGTACCGCTTGAGTTTGACTGCGATTAGGACAAAAAGAGATCAAAGGGGAAACCAGATGCAAAGAAGAGATATCAGTGTGGAAACTATACAGAACCAAACAATGTCTTTAGTAACTTAGATTTGGATATATGGTTCCGTTGCCATGATATGTATCATGGCTATGAAACGTTATCTGAAACCTGCAGTGAATAATTTAGAATATGGGCACCTTCAGCTGCAAATAAACTAGGGAGTTTAGAAGGAGAGAGACGTGAGTCAGTATAACATATCAAAAAGCATGAGCCTGGTAATGTGTTATGAAGGAGATGCAGCCGACGGCACGGCACTATAGCCAGCCAGCATTTAAAAGGCATAAGACAGCTAGGGAACGAGAAGAGCAGGGTAAGAAACGGAGTACTGGGAATCCTTAAAGAGAAGGCTTTGGACAAGGCAGGAGGTATTCCAAACCTATTCCGTTAGTTCATAAGCCGTACACCGTCAGCTTAACAGCAGCTAACCAGGCTACGGGATTCAGAGGGAAGAGTTGTAAAGAATTATTTAGAGATATATGAGAAGCTGGATAACAAATGTTTTCACAGTGGAAGATACTCTAGCTCCCAACACCAGTGAGAGAGAGTGGAAAGGAGGTCTTGCAAAGCATTCAAACTTGCTAGAAAATATATTAACAGTCTACTAAAGGTTCCTTGACCAATTTAAGGTTTATGCTCCAGACAGAGTTTCTTCATATGAGTTGATGAAATGTGCGGATATTCTTCGCAGACCGCTTGAAATATTGGTCTCTGTATCGCTGGAAGAAGGTAGAGTTCCAAGGATTTGGATGAGGGGTAAATATCGTTGATATCTTTAAGAAAGGAGACTGTGAAATTGTGCTGAACCAGAAACGATTGTTGTCTCTAAACCACTGGAACAGATAACCAGAGAGCGAATGGACGACTGCTTGTGAAACAGGATACCACCTAAGTCAAAAATGATACGGGTCCAAGGAAAAAGTAGGTTATTTTCATCAATTCTTCTCAACCTGTATGAGAGAGTGAACTCCGTTTTAGACGAAGAAGGATGGATGGGTTGTGTGTGCCTGGACCACCAGAAAGCATCTGACACTGGTTCATCAGATGGTCATAAGAGGGAGACTCACTGAATAGACAGAAATAAGCTTACGAGAAAAGAACAAAGGAAGCATATGTGAGCGGCTCTCTCACCAATGGTGGGCCAGAGAGCTCACCGGAAGAATTGAACTCATACCTGAATATGTTTGAAGATGATACCAAGGGAAATTAAGAGTGAAGAGCATTGTGGCAACTTACAAGGGGATCTAGCAAACTCCATAGTTGGTCTGGTAGATGGTTGATGACATTTACCCCTAGTAAATGCAAAGTAATGAGGATAGGGCACAGTGAATGAAGGCCTCTACACGAATGTAGTCTGCATGATATAAGCCGCAGCAATATGTGTGTGAGAGAGACTTGGGAGTCGACACTGGACCTAATCTGTCGCCATGGCTCTACCTTAAGAAAATTCTAATGGGGAAAAAATGGGAAATACTTAAACCGCATTTAAGTACACGGACAAGAAACTATTCAGCATAATATCTGCATCACATATTTACCCAAACTAGAATATACTTTTCAGTTTTGGTCATCGCAATCAAAGAAGCACAAAGACTTAATAGAAAAAGTCCAGAGAAGGACAACACCTATTGTCAAAGAATTAAGAGAGTTTACTTACACTGAGAGCCCATAAATTTGTCTACTACGAAAGGGAAACATGTATGAGATGACGTGACCACAAACTTCAAATTTTCAAAAGCAGTTTGACGCAGTCGACGTTTAGAAATCTTTCGAAAGTTACAAAGATAATATAAACAGAGGCAACTAACAAATAATTTATCAGGAAACGTATTACAAAGAAATGTGTAAGTACTTCTATGATAGCTGAGTAGTGGCTGAGTGGAATGAGCCAAGTGAAGAAACTGTGAATGCTTACAGCACCCAGAAGCTTACGAAAGTCGCATGATATCAAAGTTCAAAGAGACGAACTTCCTCCCTCTGTTGTACAAATAGGTAGAGCACCTAAGCTGGCTCATCATACATGCCTTACCAAGAAGCAGTCTCCACACACGTCTTGCATCAGTTAGAATGATTGATTCTTTCTGTATACATATTTTCTTTTGCCTCTGCACTTAATATGCTTGTATTTCTACCTACATAAAATGAGCAATACCCATGATGTCCATTCCCTCAAACACATAGTCCATTAATGTTTTTTCAAATTATTCAAATGACTTTGCTCCCGAGAAGTGGCTGCTTGTGTGACCCTACCACTACTCACTACTCGGCAAGCTTCTGCGTCACATGATTATTGTGTGGCCATCGGCAACTCAAGGGTAGGCCGTTTTTATAACTGCTTCTTTCCCCACACGTCGAAGATTTGAAACTCTCTACCTTCTTATGTCTTTCCCAATAACTATGACCTAGCACATTTCAAAAAGACAGATCTTTGACTTCCTCCAAAATTCGTAGATACTTTCCCTTGTCTTTTCCTATTCCGTGTCATAATTCTCTCTATATTTCAATTAAGGCCCGGCCTTGATGTGGACTTTTGTCCGTGACTGGAACCTTTAACATAAAAAGAAAACACTTGCAGACACCATACTCTCACTTAATGAATTCCAGTCAAAATTACTTTAAATAAAAAGAAAATGGTCTCCCTACATCCCATCTACGGCGTTTCCTTTTTTCTCTAAAATTTTCACTCATGTTCCCTAGTATTCTCCACGCTAGCTTGTAATAATCAATCATCTTCCAGATCATTCAGTCTATTCGGGATCTCTTAAGTCAAATGGACCATAAACACACCGAGAATGTAAGTGGTCTTCATAACTATCGTTAAGAGACTCAATGTCCCTGGCAGTTAACAGGCCCAAAGCCTAACCAACCAACCAAACACGCAAGTCATCAATAAGATCTCTTCATTTCTTGCCAGCATGAATGGAATAAACATATAACAGTTTCAAACTCTCTGCAAAGCCCAAAACAGCCAATACAAGAAGCACATTCTAGTTCAGCAGTATTGAAACCTATGCGCATCTCTGAAAACAAAAGACATGCGTTAATTCATAAAAATCAATGGTCTAAATATTCATCAGTAATGAACATTTAGCCTAACATGGTCCATGTCTGTCGACATACGTTAATTCATAAAAATCAATGGTGGTCTAATATTCGTCAGTAATGAACATTTAGCCTAGCATGGTCCATGTCTGTCAAAAGATAAACTTTTAATAGACCAACATCTCTAGATCTTTCTCAGTGTGTGATTAAGAAAATCTCTCTCCTCATCTAATCTCTGATTCCACTGAGGTCATCTTGATCCCTTCCCTATTGCTAGTTCTTTATCATTACTTAGACTGGGGGTCATCGTGCACTTCTTCCGCCGAGCCACCGGAGCAAACACGTCCACCTTGGTATGTCTTGCCTTATCTTACCTCACCAGTTTCCGCCAATGGTTTTGCATCAGCTGCAAACCATCCAACGTAGGGAGGGACTTATTACCTCTTGTAACTCATTAACATAAGCTAAGGAACAGTACTGAACACAGAGGGGAAAAAGAGGGAAACAAATCCTATGACTGTATTACTGACTTCCAAAATGAGCTGCCTTTTTAGCCTTCCTTCATCAAAATTTTCCATATTACAACTCAAATCGTACTTCCATCAGCCCTCTTTCCACAACCCCAAAAGATGAATTAACCTCCTATCTCACATCTGTCATTTGCTTATCATGCAGCAACGTATCGAAGGCTTTTACAAAATGTGAATAATATACAATCCACTCATCCTTATCTCCAGTGTATCATCTACCTCTACCTTACCCTTTCTCAGAAATCCAAATTGATATCACCTCTAAACCTAGGCTGACTGCCATTCAGACCTCTAACGTAATCGAAATCATATAGTATTTCTATATTCTTTGTGTGTGTCTATTTGTATGTATTTGAGTGTGTGTCTGTACATGTGTGCTTTTGTTTGCGTTTGTGAAGTTACGTGAGTGTTGGTGTGTGGGTGTGTAAGCATTACTTGAGGTTTGTGCATGTTAGTATTTGTGTGTGTGTGTGTGTGTGTGTGTGTGTGTGTGTGAGGTGTGGCTGAATGTGATTATCAGTGTCTGTGAATTTACACAAATGTGTGTCTCTATTTTCGAATATACTTACTGACTGTATACCAAACTCGAGACCTTTCAAGCAGACACCATCGCTCTTGACGAATAGCACAGCAACGCGCCCACAACGAACCCAGGTCTGTTTCCACAATGACCTGTGTATCTCGCTCACACCACGTCCCACCAGCGGGCCGGACTAGACAGGTGACGTCACCCACATGAATCGCTTCCAACGCATCGACCAATCATAAGCCAAAAAGGAGGAAGTCTCACACAAATCACCTCAAACCCCTCGACCAATCACAAGCCAGGCAGGGAGGGTACCTTCTAGACAAATCACTCTACGAGGCTATTCCATGTCACCAAGCGAGACATAAAAGATAGACATTTACAGTTTTTGTGACATTCCACGGAAATTAGAGAGTGTAGTAGCCAATGTTGCTTACTGTTCTCTTGTGCATCAGAATGTTGGTAAGACGAACTGACGTGACTCGAGAATGTACAAAAAAAGAATGATTTCTTTATATCTTCCATTTGCACACACACACACACACACACACACATAGATAGATAGATAGATAGATGGCTTACTGACCAAAGATGCATATATACAAAAATCGTCTTAAAAAAGTTAAATCAATTGCATAAACCTTAAGCTAATGCAAAATTACAGAAAACATACATATCTGTAGGCCATGTAAAGAAATTTAACTCAAATTATCTCATGAATAACTAAAGAAAAATAATAAACTAACACATTATAAACAGGCAACATTATTTGAATGTCTCTACGATGACATGAATTATCTTTCATGCTCTGTCATGGGAATTATTGGTAACGAAATGATCTTCCAACCTCCTTACTCTATACGTATCTCTGTTACTCGTCAATGGACACACCTTTACCACATATGTCTCCGTCTGCACAGCGCACACTACCACATACACACACGCGCTCCTCGACAGGCAGACGGCCCCGCCCCCGCCTGTTCTACCAACCTGTCTCCACACTAGGCTGTGGCTAGACACACGAAACCAAGTGAACGAAATTCGGTGCAATTCATTACTCTTATGTTTTGTTCTGTAAATGTCATGAACTGCGAAATTTGGGCTTATTTCCTTATATATCATACATCGTGATGAGCGCGAATTCGCTATACCATTACCGACACTTGCAATCATTGACGACATAGTCGGCAGGTCGGTACTCGGAGTTTTGCCGGTAGGCGTATCAGAGACGATACTTCTAATAGCTAATGCCAAAAAGGTCATCTTGCATCATAGATCTTTCCTGCCACATCTTTTTAAAGAATTTATGTCGTTTAAGCTTAATAAAGTCCAGTAGCGAAGGGTAACCTACCTCAGCGTAACAGACATGGTAGGGTGTTGCCTTCCTCACCCTCATCATGTGTTTTCACCGTCCAGTTAGCCTCATGACGGGCTGTATGTCGGCGCCCACCCAGGACTCACACCAGTACATAAGGGAAGACAACATCGACGCCTTCAACACTCGACGCTTCGCTAAAAAAGGCACATCAATGTTCTTAATAAATCATACGTACTTAATTACATGACATGACTTATTTATGGAATGTACCTTCACGGCTGACGACGCGAAACCGTCACTCATGAGCCCAAGTCTGTATATGTAACGAGCTGGGTTTAAGCTGCCCGCCTCTGTCTTAGGGCTCACCTTTAGCACTCAATACAGAGAAACCACTACGGTCCTCTTATTACTGATCAAATCTGCTTTAGTGTACAAACAACAGGTAGGGTTTCCAAAACTTTAATTTACAGCCACTGCCAATTCTACAGTAAGAAAATTAAACAGAAACACTTTACCTTAACTGGTCACAGAAGATATTTACATAGAATAAAGAAATTAACCCCGAATAGAAACACTTTTCCCTAACTGCTCGCAGAAGCTATTTACATACAGTAAAGAAATCAACTCCAAATAGAAACACTTAACCGCAACTGTTCACAAAGATATTTACATGCGGTACATGGGTCAGTGCTACCAGATCACTCCCTGGATTTTCTCTCAACACAGCACCTATAAGGTCTCTCCCGACTCGACTCGCACCATCCATAATCTGGTTACCAGACGAGACTACCTGAGTCTTGTTACTTGGTCCACTTAGGGTAACTCTCATGAACAAGGCATACTATCAACTCCCCCATACGGAGTTGTAACACCATGCACCAGCGGCGGTAGTCTTGCCGTCCAGCCAAGGATGGGTAGTTTTCTCGCTATCACTTAGCGCCGTGGACATACACCAATCTCCAGCCCTTCCGTACCAATGGGCACCCACTGAGGTTGATAGTCAATATAGTACAGAGCACAGGCCAGTCGAACTGAGAGGCTGATACCAAGCCAGCGCAGTCTCAAGTTTCCTCCCCACGCGGCTCCTCTCAGAAACTCGTGCAAACCCGATTTTCCGTAACTAATAGACTTCTTTACTTTATCATCTGCACATCAGCACAATTTATATTCTTTCCTGCATCACCCATTTAACACCGACAGCCTTGACATACCTGCAAACCCGGCAAAGTCCCGTCCTCGAGAACACAACAACGATTAACACTCTTTCTGAAGCCGCCTTTCGTCAACAATGCCTGTCGATTCGCATGCCCTGCGGCGAACCACCGAGCCTCCAACCAGCGCGCTAAATTCAAATCCTCACATATAGTTGGAACTGCTCGATCATTAGCTCGCCCACACGCATCGGCTCCATGTCCCTATCCTCACCGATGACTACAAAAAAAAAAATTGTTTTCGCGTTATTTACCACCATACCACAGTCACGACCAAACTTTTCAAATATTTCAACCTTTTTTTCTGCATTTTGCCTATTTGTCGATAATAAGAGTGTCGTCCATCAAAACTAATATATGTAACCATTCTAAATATCTCTCTGGGTTACACTTCTCTTTCTTGCATCTTATTAATTCATTTACAAAAAAATTGAATTAATGGGAGGATGTTGGCGAGCCCTGTCTCACGCCCAAAGTGGCCGTCGCTACAACGGTGCCCACACGCTCTGAGTTAGATGGCCATCACCGCAACTAGCATCACCCTTCCACAACCTAATCTCTTTAAGATAAAATGATTTGTTTCTCGGTACCATATCGCAAGCTTTTGAAAAATCAACAAAAATTATGAACAATTTGATCTTTGTCTGTCTGGCCGCATCAGTTAGGAGACGCAAGCGATTATATGTTCTTGGAATGGCCTGAATCAGTGACTCAGCCTCTCCCACAGGACCATATCGCAAAGCTTGACTATAGATTTCATTACACTAATTCCTCGGTAATTATGCGGGTTTAGTCTGTCATCTCTTTTGGATGTAGTGAACATCTTTCCTCTAATCCACGTTTGAGGGTACGTACCAGAAAGGAAAGTACTGTTGAAAAGAGTGGTTAGTGTTACTATCTAGTAAACTGGCAACAGTAAAAACACGCTGGGCGGGAAAGCGTCTGGCCCGCAGGCTCTGTCGCGCTTCATTCTCTTTATCTGATCATGCACCTGAATAGGTGAGATGGGCTCATCCAGAATGGGGACGGCGACATCTGTTACTACCTCATCGCTTTGTGGGACCACTTCTAGGGGATTTAAAGCAACCTCAAAATGAACTTTAAACTCTCCGTCACTGGGGCACGAAGCAACGCCAAAGCTATCTGTAGCATAGTCACTCCAGTTAATTGCTTGCCAGACTCTCGTGTCATCTACATCATCCAACAACCTTTCCCACCTCCCTAAATCAACATCGTGATGTGCTCTCTTGTCACTCGTACATAGAATGGTTTGTAAAAATGAATATAAAGCACCTGAAATACTACGTTCCACATTTTCAATTCCCAAATCTCCATTGATCTTCGGTGGATCTACTTGACCAATATTACTTACAAATCTATTACAATCAAAGTCATTAAACTTGAAGGCTTTCCTAACCGCTCTACTCTTGCCTGGAATACCACGGAGGGCGGCGTGATTTCCCAGCAATGACGCTCTAGCTAAGAGGTCGTCCAGATCTACGCTGCTGCTGACCGCCTTTACATAATGGGGGCGCGGTCAGAGGGGAGATCACCTCGCTGTAACACACCAAACTCACTCATGCTATGAACCATTGCACGGGACGTGAGACATGTGTCTACCTCTGAAAACGTTTATCCTGAACCCAGAGGTTGCGTATTCACAATTAAGGAAATGCCCACATATAAAACAGATAGTAGTTTAGCATTATCATTTGGCACATTGACATCATCATGTATTTCTGGATATGACCAACCTTTATTAACACTTAACTCACACAGGGTCACTAAGTCCCACACACACACACACACACACACACACACACGCACGCACACACAATCCAGCCCTTCCCTGACCTTAAGCACTTTAAGATTAGTTAACTAGTTACTATCATGACCTCCCAATTCTGTAATGCCTGTGATACCTCAACTGTGTATTTCCGGCCAAATGGCTGCCTAAATGCAACAAACAGTTACCTATCTATTTCTATAGAGGACACAGCATCCCCGCCACCGCCGAAGACGAGTTAAAAATGTTAGGAGATGGTAGTTTCTGATGGAAAGGAACGTACGTAGATGCAGATAGCTTCGTAGTAAATGGTAGAGCCGGCATCTGATGATCGTATAAGGGAGAGCTCTACTGATATTATTGAACCTGGGGAAGCAAAGCTGATCCAAGAGATAAGGTGATATGAGAAGAGATTCTCATCTGCAAGCCACTGCCGGAACCAACAGGTTTGGTTATATTTAAGGAAGTACGTTGTCTCTTTTTTTCCCGAGAGCTAGGTCGAGCGGTGAAAAATGCTCTGGCGTATGGCAGATGGCGCTGCAACCACGACGGAAGAGTGTTGGAATTAAAATGGAAAGAAGTAAAGTACAGCCTGGTACAAAACACACACGCTATAAGATCATTTGGTATTTCATGAATTTGGAAGCAAATTCACCTGTGTGCTAAAAGCCGCTGTGATAATAGTCAATTTGTGAAGAACCTCGCCTTCAGCTGTAGTATCTTTCGTGTTCTGCGTCGAGAAATAAGGTCTTTTGTGTCACACTGGAGTCTGATGGTTCCCTTGAGCCAAGGTTCTGACAAGGCTATGGAGGTTAGCGATTTGCATATAACTCACTGATAAAGGAAAGGGTTTGATTGCTCATTTCTGTAACGAAAAATGAATGTTCTCACGTTATATTTGGTGAACACATTTGAAAACGCAGATGAAGTGAATATCTTATTTCAAAAAACTCTTTTCTGTTGCAGAAAAAGGTAGGTCAAGCCTTCAACAAGCTTCTAGTTTGGTCAGAAGCTTGCCAAAATGCGGGTAAGTTTACTAACCTGAATGATTTTCTAAATGGTAAAGGGATTTCTCATAACAGTGAATCTCAAAAAATGATATTTACTCTCCTCTCGCTTAGCAATTCCTTTTTTTTCCGAAAGGCTTCATAACTTGGGCAAGGTCGAAATATACGACTGACTAATCGTATTAATTGCTCTGAACGTGAAAGATCGTTACACCTTGGGGCAATTCGTGAGCAGCTGAGATAAATTTGATCAAGTTTCAACATTTGAAGCTAGATTTAAGGTAGACGAACTCGAATAGTTCTGACTAAGGCTGCAACAGGAGTTTCCTACACTCACCACGCCTACAGTGAATATAATTATGCCCTTTGCTTCAAAACATTCATGCGAGATGTGCGAGAATAAACACAGACCACGGCTCTCTGTACAAGCCCTGGAGGCAAATGTACGGATGGGGATTTCAGAGAGCAACACCTGACACTGACTGTATATGTGTGAGCAATCACATTCATTTTTTCTTGGAATATCAATATACTCTGGTTAGATTTCTTTAACATGTTTCATTTACCATTAGCCATTATCTGGTCTCCTTGACTGATGAGCCACTTCGACCTGCTGAGAAGCATTCAGATGAATGCAACAACCTAAGCGTGGAGTGGAATGAGCGAGGGAAAAAGGCGAGAGGCCCTCACACTACCCACACCGGACGAACGAGTTAGGGGAGACGAGTGTACGTGAATTTCCAAGAGGTCCTAAAGACGTTCAGACTGAATTGTTCTTCGGTGCAAGAAGAGATTCCAGAGAAAGAAAAGTACGACTGGAGGTTAAGCAAAATCAGTGTTCCGGAGGGACGTGAAGAAGCATTTCTGCCAGCAACAGATAAACAAGATGAGCGAAAATGAAGTAAATTTGACTTGAAAAAGAAAATGAATGACAAATGATATGGATAAATAGACGAGGCTTCGCAAGTGTAAATTTCCCTCCCCATATGAATACATAATAACAAATGAATAATGGGTGACAACACTGGATCGACACAGACAGGAATGTCTATGGAAGTAATGGTTGTGACTGTTATGAAGTTGTTGGGATCAGGAGCAATCCCTTCATTAACGACGGTATGTATTAACCAATTCCCTGAGCACAAGGACCAGTCCGTCGTAGCCAAGGGTCGTTCTGTCATGTGTGAGGGTCGTACCGTTGCGCTTGAGGTATCTATGCAACCAGAGTCCCTAGGGCATGCTACGTACTTGGACAATTGCATGATGGGATAGGGAATTGTTGATGGCCCACGGCCGGCGAGCGGCTTAGCTTGAGAGCTGGAGGTGAATATCTGACGGGCGGGACGCTTCAGGTAGGCTACTTAGCCACACATCAACTATCATCAGTCTTCAGGTGAAGATTTACGATGCGCCCCGTTAGTCTATTATCAGTATGTCTTTTCACCAAAGGGTTCCATGACTGAGTAAGATAATTTCTCTCCTAAACATGAGTTTGTCAGAAAAAAAAATATATGGCTGGTAGTATATCAGTGCTTCTCACCTCCACCTACACTAGCTCTTGATGTGGTTGATGACCTACCTCAGATCCAACCACCCCTCTGCTGAACACCGTCTGTCTGTTTCCTCACATAATCTTCCATCTGAGACTCAGCTGTTTAGTGCCGCTCTTCTCTTCCCTATTAAGTCACGAACTATAAATCTCTAGCACTGTTTCTGCTCCTCGCTGTCGTATAAAATGCATTTGGCTCACCTCATAGATCTTGAGTCTCCCAATTCTAAAACCGTCTGGCTCTTATTTTGTTACCCTCAATGTATTCACTTTTCATGTTTCGTGTGTCCCCCTCCCCAGCCCAAAATCCTCTGCTGTGAACGAGTCTTCGATCATGTAATCTCTCGCTATGAGGCGTTGCTGTTTTCACATCCATGTGGTGAAAACCTTTGTGCAAGGGACTTCAATCAGCATCATGAAGAATGGCTTGGCACAGCTGAGGATGGTCCAGATGAAGTTGAGGTCCTTTCATCATTCTCTCCTTAATGATCTGGTGCAAATAATTCACAAGGTCATTATTGGTCACGATTACTCCTTCAACACACCCGACCTCTTTTTCTACCTTTGACACTTCACACTATGCATGCACTATATCCGCCTCCTTACGATCTTCCATCCATACTCTTTCCTTTATCTCCTCCAGCTGGACAATTTCAATCCTCCAGTCGCGAAACACCAACTCCGGCACTCTGGGAAGGATCATTGGTCTAGCTACCTTGTGCTTTTTCTACTGACTTTCCTAAAGGAACAGTGCCATATTTCAAACAAGGATAATCTCAGCTGTACTGACCGTATAGCAGAGGTCATCTTGGTTGGGATGGAGTCGCACATCCCTTCTCCTACTAAATCTGCTGTGATACCTGTCTCATCAGGAACAGAGCATAAAAGACACATTAGACTCTTCAGTTCCCCTGAATCTAGTTCCGCCTTCATTTCCGCTCATAATCATTGTAAAGCTGTTCGTAGAGTCAAGCACCGCTTCATAGAGAGAAAGTGCACTGATGATGACTTTTACAATTCAACCTTTTCTCGTTTTTTCTGGCCTGACCAGTCTTTAGCTAATCCCTGCAGCTGACGAAGCCACTGTTTTTGCCATCCTATTTTCCTCTGTTTTGGATCATCCATCATCTAACCATCTTCCATATCCACCAACGTCCGCTGTATTTCCAAGCACTCACCCAGCTACAAGTAGCGAGGTGAGTAGCAAGTACGATATACATCCTCGTGTTCTATGTGAGCGTGCCCCTGAACTAGCTCCCACCTTTGCTCACCTAATTCTGGGTTTAAACACAAATTTTACCATATTCTTGGAAGCACGCCTTGGTACAAGTCATATCCCTACGAAAGGAGATTGTTCTAATCGTTGTAACTTTCGTCCAGTTGTTCTCATTTCTGTTCTCTCCAGAGGGCCTTCAGAGTGCAAGGATCACTGATAGTCTTCATCATGTGACTCACCCTTGGTCTTCCTATCTCAAGGGTTGTCATAAATCTTTTCCTCTGGACCTTGACATCTCCAAAGCATCTGACGGGGTGTGGCATTCTCTGCTTTCTAAACTTCCTTCCCCTGTCTTTTCTGTTTCTATTTACTCTCTAAAGCACAGTTTTCTTCCCCTGTTTTTTCTGTTTCTATTTACTCTATAAAGCACAGTTTTCTTTCTAATCCTTCTATCTCAGGTGACGCAGCAATTCATCCCTCTTATCCTGTCACTCGAGGTTCTGTCCTTACTATTTAACTTCTTCCTTTTCTCGTCAAACTCCTCGGGATAGAGCGTTAACAGATGTAGTGAACCCCCGGCTCTTCAGGCTTAAAGAAAAGGACCTTACAGTTTAAATACACGGCCAAATACCTGCAAGGGAAGAGAAGCTCTGCCGCGGACTTCCTATTACGCTACCCAGCCCTTAGCTCATCCCCAGAAGTGCACGACGCAGACCTCGACCAAGAGCTAGCGGTTACGGTGGCTGCAGTCAGCCTTTGACCTTAATGTACTCACTCTCTCACGCTGATGCTTCCACTGAACATACTTCAACCCACTTTCTCTTCCATCTTCATCCCAAAATTCGCACTTTTTCTCGTACTGAACTCATTTCCTTTCTTGTTTCGGATCCGTGCAGCATCTTGAAATGGAGAGGCAGTAACCTGGTTAAATTCAGCTACGCAATAGCGCTATTTCTACCTACATATCTCACTCATTTCCCTCTGTTTAATTTTAAAACACCACACACAATCCTGCAATAATATAAGCAAGTTGGGCATGCTTATTATCGTGTTCTAAAAGCTCCAGATTAGGAACAGTACAAAACCTGCTTCCCAAAAGCTAAGTGTGATGTAATTGCAGAAGTAATTTTTCTTTTGAGTTGCCAGTCCATATATGTATACTGTTCCCATAGTTGAATGCTCTTCCGACTCTCTCTTGGCCAGAGTGATAATAAATCCATCCGGTTTATAAACTCTCGCTATCATATCTCTCCAACCATTCCCCGCATCTGCCGTGATATCTATGGCCTCTTTCCGTCCTAAAGATGTTACTTTGGGCTCTACTAAGTCACTTAAGACTGGACATACAACAAACACCCGGCTATTTCTTCCCATAGTTTCTGTGTAGATAACAACCACACGGGCATTGACCGTTATACTGCTCCCTTTGCTCTGTAAACAGCACACCTGTCGAATTCTCTTTCCTCACCCGCCTCTCCTCCTTCAAACAACCTTCACTCTCATAAATGTCAGATCTCAAACACCTGAGGAGCTGTGATTAATTGCTACATTATTTTTCTCATACTTTTCTCGCACTTTCCTCACATGTGAAGAGGCAACGAATGGAACTTGTTCTCTCTCTTTCTCTCTCTCTCTCTCTCTCTCTCTCTCTCTCTCTCTCTCTCTCTCTCTCTCTCTCTATCTCTCTATCTCTCTCTCT
>JAYMFT010013375.1:0-30000 GCA_038088735.1 Panulirus argus | reverse complement strand
CAAGCCTTGTTTTCGGAAGAACAAACACGCTTAATGAAGCAGGGTCCATTGTCGTGGAGGAGGACGAATTGGACACGAACGTTGCTTCTGTAAGGGAAATTCTTCACCGTAAATGAATAAAATTCGGAATCAAAAGCCTCCTGCCTCTGATAAAGATAAATTGAACTTTTAAAAGAGAGTTCTGGTTTCTGGACACGAAATTTACTTCTAAGAGCATCCCCCGAAACTTTGGCAGTGACGCAGAGTCCCTGTTTTCAAAACGGCCATTTAGTTCCTTAGTGTTCGTATTTCCCGGATTAGCAGTAACGGTCGGGCAACTCGCATTTCAATTGCACTGGACATAACGCCACGTAAAAATATTGGCAGTGATGGTGATGGGCGATTGTCCAGTGTCCGCCTCGGCTCCTCTCGTGAGGCTCTGAGTAATTGGTATTATTATTATTATGGTGTTGATTCTATAGTCATCTCTCTCTCTCTCATATATATATATATATATATATATATATATATATATATATATATATATATATACACACACACACACCGTATACGTATGTGCGTATGTATGTGTGTGAGTGTTTGCACAGCAAATGCTTCTCAGTACTAATAAGAGAGTTCCAGCACTTTACTGTCAAAGGGTAAAACAGTTTCCTGGAAGAGGGAAAGGGATCCTTGTCCGCGTTAAGAGTGTGTCTGATGAGAGCGTCAGCGAGTGTTTACTGGGCGATATTGATAACCTTTAGCCGAGTCGCCTCCATCCATCTGCCGTGGTTGGGTCAACACAGCCGCCCTTGAAGTGTTGACCTTTCCCGTGTATTGTTAGGCAGGTAGTGGTGCCGCGCCTCAGGGTTGGTAGGGGGGGGGGTTCGGGACGTGGGTGGGTAGGTGGGCGTGAGGGGCAACGCCACACCAGAATTGAGGGTATTTGGAATGGCCTGGGTGTCTGGGGACGTGCGGAGGTCGCTAGATGTGGTGTGTGTGTGTGTGACACGTGCATCTGGATGTGTGTGGAATGGATATGGTGTATGTGTAGGATGTGTAGAACTTGTGTGAGATGTGTTTGACATAAAGTGTGTGTGTGTGTGTGTGTGTGTGTGTAGTTACTTTTTCATAACTGCCTATGTGCGCAATGTATACTGTCCAGGGGGGTGGGGGGTCACACTCATGGGGCCCATCTCTTAAACTTTGTCTATGGTCCAACTTTTCAGACTTCTTTATGCTGTCTAGCAGAACACATTTACACTTTCATCATTTAGGTTATTCCACTCATCTAATACTTTTATACGTCGTTTCTGGCAACCTTATGTCTTGATTTCCTGTTACGGCCTCTCGTTGTTTCACCCATGCGTCATTGCTGTCATCGTCATATAGCTTTACAAACTTGGTGATCAAGTCACCTCTAGTTCTTCCTTCTTCCAAGGGGGACAAATTAAAGTAACTCAGCCATCTCAATTCTGGTCCCATCTTTGCTGTCCGTCTCCGGACTCTGTATTTCTTTGTACTTCTTTAAATGCGGAGACCAACCTTGAGAAACATTATTCAGTTTCGGCCTAATGCAGGGTGTGAACGGGTTACTGAATATTTCTTTATCCATACGTGAATGCTATTCTAATGTCTGTCTGCATCTAGAGACTCTCCTCAACTCTTCTCCTAAGGTGGGACTCTGCCGACAGGTCAGGGACAATGTCTACTCCCAGAACTTTCGTACGCACAGATTCCTGCAGCTTATACCCTGACAGATGATATTCATATCAATGTCCTTCTCTCCCTGTGTCCAATCTTTTTCACTCTACATTTACTTACGTTGAATTTCATCTGTCTAAAGATGCAGCTCCTTCACTATGTGGCATAGTGTCAAGTGCCTCCCAGCAGTCCAGACACAGATAATCCACCCAGCCCTGTTCTTCGGTCTAAAAGAGAACTCACTCACTCGTAGAAATGTAAAAGAGTTTCCTTATGCATGACCTGAAATGGTGTTGCCTCTCACTTAGGTAGTCTGTCCTCAGCAGTAAGTCATTCACTTGCTTTCTAATTATCATTAGGTATGTGTGGGTGTGTTTATTTTCGCACTCGCGCGTGAGGTTGTCGGGAATTGAAATGCTTATGCTCAACGAATCTATTGTATGAATAAATCATCTGGGGACTATTCTTACGCATGTGGTGTACATATGACATGTGGAGGTAGCTATGGCGCATGGACAGCAAATGCTCTTTGTGTAGTATGGTAGTATGTTACGAAATATATGACTTTTGTATGCAAGATGGTCAGAATCTGTGTACATACTGAGAATACGGAAATGATTACAAAATTACTGGTTATGTGAAGCAGGGTGTTAAAATACTGTATTTGTGGAACGATGGTGTTATAGCATTGTCGTTAAGGGGAAAAAAGTAGGTACGATTTTATATTGGTGAAACAAGGGAGGTAAAACACGGCAATTGTGAAACAGGGGAACCAAAACATTATTATCCTGAAACGTGTGCTAAAACAATGTGTATATGGAATAACTGTGGTAAAACACTCCATATGTGGAACAGGGTTATTAAAACATATATGTGTGACAGGAGTGGTAAAACGCTTGTATGAAAAGTACTTATATGAAACTGGGTTACTAAAACCATGATTATGTGGAAGAGGAGAGCTAAAAACTCTGTATCTCTGAGACGGGGAGGCTTAAAAGTGCACAAAATGAACAACGGAACTAAACCACTGTATGTATGATAGTAGAGATGTTCGAAAGAAGATCAAATTTCTGTTCAAGGAATCAACTGTTCGCAAAATCTTTATCTAAAACTTGTAAGAATCTGAATCCCTATAAAAGAATCCCTTTCTTGATATGAAATGATCCCCGGAGACGGTCCACTCACTTTTAAGACAGCGAGTCTGACACACGAAAGAGAACCTTCTCTATAGAGGAGGCTTTACCCAGGAGGTGAAACTATTCACTCCTTATGTACGTTCATTTTTACCTCTTCAGCAAGATGGCTGGACCCCTTGAATACGGAGGCGGAACTTTTAAATATTAAAGCAACTGTTCCCCTCCGTAGGTCGTGCGTCCCTCTCCAGGTAGCGTTAATAGGCTAGGTCGATACTGGTTATGAAACTGGTAACAGTTGAGGGGGTAACCTTGGTAAGCTCTTAAACTCCCTCTCTCTCTCGAGGCCCCTCGTACTGAGGACGTGTCGCTGCATACAGAGTCACACTCAGCTTGCTGCATGCTGAGGAGAAGCTGTCCCAGGTACACACTGTGACAGTTGCGGTGTGGTAATGTTGATGCGAGCTGTGACGGACGGTGGTGTGGAGCTGTGACGGCAGCGTGGAGTTGTGACGGTGGCGCGGAGTTGTGACGGTGGTGTGGAGATGGGACGGTAGTGTGGAGATGTGGCGTTGGTGTGGTCATATGAGTCATGGCGGTAGTATCGTTATGAGAAGATGGTCTAGTGACTCTAGTGATTCTCAGAAGGCCTCAAGGTCACTGCTGAAGAGACAGGGAGATAATTCCCTATTCGGAGAACAGAATACCGGTAAAGCGATCCTCATACTTCCAAACTGATTATCGATGATGGTTGTGATTTGATCCTCCTTTCCGCACATGACTGACAAATATCTTAGCAAAGAGCCAAAAAAAAAAAAGAAATAAAAAAAAAATAAAAATAGAAAATCCAGGAAGTCAAAAGAGAATTAGGTATGAAAAATATCTCATTGCGCTATTGTAAGTACTGGCACATCGGTACTAGAGACACTAAGAACTTCTCAAACCATAGCTATTGAAGCTGTCCTTCCAGTAAGCAACGAAATATTTTTTTCTTCTGTTTTTAGTAATGGTCAGGTGTTGGTCTATATACAGAAGGACCAAGAGCTGGTTCGCCACCCCTTATATATGCGAAGTTTGAATGTGATGCTGATGCTTTCCTGGTACGGTTTGTGGTGTCATGGGAACCGAGCCAGGCTATTTACAAGGTTGCCGCCTTAAGCTCTTTGCTTCTAGATAAGCTTTGGGTAGTCGGCGGTACAATGAACCGAACAATAAACATGTATCACTGCTTACATATTCCAAAGTGAAAGGATGATCACCCAAGGCTAATTCCTCTCGTGAGGTTCATTTGACAGATGAGCACTAGCCCAGGGAAACACAGCAAGTGCTATGAAGCAGCCCTGTGGCACACCGCTGCAAGTTACCTCTGTCATTATGAGTGTTAACCAGAAATCAAAGGCAACTGTGGTTTTTTGGTACATTAGAGATATGAAATGCACTGGTTTCTATAGAAGTTCCAGAGAAGAGGAAGTTGTGTTCAACAATGGCGTGAGCTACTGTACACTTACTCAAAGTACTGAAATTCCGAGACTATTGGAAATCTCTTACTTGTTTCCTTCATACGGTAAAGTGAAAATCTATATCCCATGTCTTTCTGAGACAAACTTGCACAACAAAGTCTTGGTATGGACGTAAAAAATGCTTCATTTTCACCAAGAGAGCAAAGAGTCCATCTCAAACGGACCGTGAGGTAATGTCTCTACGATACGAGTATTGGCAAACATTTTAGACACATTTACTTCCGGAAGGGAGATTATGATTAATTTCCTCCAGCTTTTTGAAATTCGTCCTTGCGACTGCACTACACAGATGGCGCTAGTGGGCCATGGTGCAACACTCACTTTCACTTGCACCATAGAGATGGTGTCGATCAAACACTGGTGCAACACTTTTCTTCGCTTGCACCACATATATGGTGCTCAGGAAATACTGGTGCCACACTCTCCTCCACCTGTACTATACAGATGATGCACATAAGCCGCTGGCGCAGCACTCCTACTCCCTTGGCAACACCTGCAACATCACACACCTGTGAGGTATTAAGTCCCGTCGGAGTCCCTTTGAGAAGTGATATTTCATCTAACTTCAACGAAAGTCCTTTAACTAAGGGCTTTACCGGGTCTTTTATCATCTCTCCCTCTCACTCCCCCATCGTTTCAGCTTACCACCTCTTTATCTCTTTTATTCTCTGTTTCAACTCACTTCCTCCTGCTGCTGCACGGTCCCTCATCTCTTGTGCATTTCACAAACTTTCCCTAATTAGAGCTGGTGTTTTATTTCTGGCTCAGCTCTACTATGCCTCAAGCCACAGGTGTCGTCTGTCATTCCGTGTATCTCCACTATACCTAGAGACGTTCAAGTTATATGAGAATTGTATGCTTTTTCAAGAAAAGACAGTTCACTAACAACGTTTATTCTGTAAAAAAAAAAAAAAAAAGAACAACTATTTGTCTATCATTTCTTTATAATGTTACCTCAATGTAGAAATGTCAGTACACACACACACACAAATATATATATAATATATATACAGGCAGGGATAGGTCGGAGAAAGCGGGGTTTGTTGAATCGGGAGATAGTTGAATCAGTCGACCCTGAACCAATTCTAACAAAATTATACCCAATATGACAACAGGCCTGGCATCTACATTACATCATCTAGCTGCTTGCAAAAAAATCACCTGAATCAAAAACCTCCCAGTACATTTCTCCAAATATCCACCTATTTTAGACCGGTATTCAACTTTGGCTCATTTTCATCAATTTTCAGTTAGTGGTCATAAGGTTCAGAGATCATATATTATCTAAGCACTGTTTACGAAGTAGATAGATGAGGGTAGGAGATCAGCATGGTTGTGATATGACAGAAACTACCAAGCGCGGGCTTTTGCCCAAAATACTGACTTGGTCCACTGGGGTTGGTTGCACCAGCTGATTCAACCAACCGCACCGCAGATTGAGCCTAAGTCTTAGGACTGAATGGATGGAACTGTTTAATCGACCTTATTTTCTTACATACATCATTTAGAATTAACTTTTTCAAATATGAAACCTTTGGTTTATGACTAGTTTGGATATATTTCAGGCCTGATGATTTATAAGACCTACTCCATAGATTACAGTCGCTGGATAGGTCATTGTATGAGTCTCTCAAGACTTAAATGGAAGCAGCCAAAGCCTTATGGCTGAGGAGCCATCCAGGCCAGAGGATGACAATCCATGACATACTTGGTCTGGTATACACGGCCCTCACAAAAGCCAATATCCCAGCAAACATCGTTGGTGGGTTCAAGAAGTGCGGTGTCTGCCCCTATAATAGGGAAATATGTGAAGATTATGAGTTTGCTCCTACAGACACAACCGACCAGCCAGATCTATCAAAAGCTGACATTGATGCTGAAAATGCACCTTTGTCATGATCCACTGCTGAGGCATCTGAGTCGTTTCAAACCACAGAAACGCCACTAACAACACAGCCACAACCTGAACCAGTGGACATCAGCGATGATGACGAACCATCAACCTCTACTTCATGTAAGAAGAGACTGTCATTCACTTTTCCACAGATTGTTGAATCTCCTGCCCAGGAATATAGTCCTGAATTTGTGCGACCGTTACCAAAGGCCTCTGCCGAAGGAGCCAAGAGGAAATAGGGGAGGAAATCATTAAAATCGGCAATATTAACCGACAATCCTGAGAAAAATGTCATCAAAAAGAGAAAAGAGAAAGCAGCTACCAAAGCAAAGAGGCAGCCTAAGAAGAAAAACAAGGGAGCAAAGCAGGAGCGAGGTAATAATTAAGTCAAAGCAACCAAAGAACTGTCTGCTGGCGCTGAAGAATGGTCACCATTCTGTGATCGGTGCGGGCAGCACATCAACGACAGTGCTGATAGAGAGGACTGGGTTATGTGCATGGTAGAAGGATGTGACGAATGGGCCCGTGAACTATGTACGGATGATGGGAAATATATTTGTATAAAGTGCGATGCACGAATGAGTTGGGCAAAATTAGTGGTGCTTGTTACATTAGGGAATGCGTAGTTGATTGATCGCTGCAGTGTATATGTGTATTCTTTGTGTGCTTTTCATATATTTTTTTTCTGTGAATTGATAAATACTTTTGATTTAAAGTTATTGTAATACAGCAAACCTAATTTTAGATAAGTACCATTTAGATCAATAATTCAGCATAAATTCCAAGTCATGAAAGAAGTTACAATTTTTTGCTATTGGTATACTTTTGTCGAATGTTTTTGATCTCCTTTTCCCTTTAAACATGATACATTTCTTCTTTAACTTATTTGGTTTAGTGTTCTATTGTGTGCTATTCACCTAATTATATATCTTGAACAAAAGTTATATGTTGTTATATAAACCTGGCTTGTGTAATTTTTGGGTGATTCAACCAACCCCAAAGCTGTCCAAAATGCCACTAATAAATAACGTGTCAGAAATACCAAATATGATTGATCATGATTATTATATGGATCTAACCATCTAGAGAAAGGGCCCAAGTAACATATCATTTTTCACCAGTATTGGGGGTTCCTGGTGGCTGCAATGAGAGGAAACCCAAAAATGATTCAACCAACCCTACTCTCCCCTACCCATTGACACAGTCACAAATATTACCTTTGCGTCAACACAGAAATACAGTCTTGTGGTGAAGCCTCCGTTAGTCTCTGTTAATTCGCTTTCCCGTCGTATATGCACTTATGTCTGTAAGTATGTGGGTACATGAAGAATATTAGTGTTGCGAATACGGTATACACGCATGTACTCGTTCGTACTTAGTAGATTTATCCGTGTGTGTATTGAGTGATGTATGATGTCTTTCATCTCGTGTAAATGAGAGCCTTTTAATGTGAAAGTGAACATGGGAATGTGTCACGTCCACTTCGATGAGTACATTCACAGTCATCAGTTACCTGTGGGCCAACGCCACCTAACTCAGCCCGGAGTTAGTTCAGTTAGTTAGTTCTTCCTCGAGCTAAAGTTGCGCCAGGAGAAGTTTTTCTTTAATAGATTCCTCATCTCAAAGGTGCCATCAGGGGTCTGCCGCTTGCGGCTTCGCACTAGATATTACCAACCAAAGGTAATAATGATCCAGAGGCTCCCCCAATAGATATTACTCACTAGAGGTCGTCTACTCGAAGGTCTCCATTAGATATTACCTAATAGAGGGCGTTTACGAGAGGGTCCCCACTAGATACTACCTATGAGAGGTCGTCTGCCAGAAGCTATCAATTTCATATTACCCACTGGAGGTATGAGTTTGTTGCAGAGGTGAAAGTGGCATTTAGGAGAGGCTGGCGCAGATTAAATGTTGGGACAAAGCAAAGAATGACAAAGGACGAATGGTACTCCAGAATTAATGGAGGCGCGGTTGGCATATTGTTGCAGACATCATGATGGTGCATAAACCTAAGTTGGCGAAAACCCAGGCGTAAAGTTGCTCCATTGTAAGGGTAATTTCCATGCCACTGCATATCTCTTACTGTCGCGGATGCACATGTCAGCTTATAACCTAAGTTGGTATCGGTACTTTTCTTGTGCGGAGTCCCTGCCGGTGTAGAACCCAAAATGATGTAAACCCCATGTTTGCACAGAACCCCTTTTGGTAAAGAACGCATACAGTGGTTCAAACTTCATTTCCATGCCTGCACAGAACCACTTTTGTCGAAGAACCTAACGTGACGGTGTCCCCATGTTGAAGTAAGTGGAGATCATACCCACACACACACACACACACACACACACACACACATACACTCCTTCTTGGTTCGTCTACCTACAGCTTTAAGAGGGAATTTCTCTGGGGACTTCTTAAAGACATATTTATGGCTAGGTGTGAATTAGACTTCCTTTTTACATACAACTGGCGGAGGTTAGGGGTCAGGCTGGCGTTACGGGGGTGTGAGGCGAGAGGCTGGGAGGGAGACCAATGTTGACCCAGCCCACATGGGGGCGAGCGAGAGTTGCCGTTAGCCACGACAGCTAAGGGACCCTGACGGTTCACCCGTTTTTTCTTCGCCATCACGCTCTAGTGGTCCTGGATAGATCTGTGCGTGCGTGTGCGTGGCATGGATAAGTGTAGTGGATGGATGTAGCGGACGAGTGTAGTGGAGGAGCACAGTGCAGGAATGTATATATATACATATAGTAACGTGGAGAAGGGTGTGATGCAGCAGTGAGGCCCTACTCGAGTGCTGAAACGCATCAAGAGACCATTCTCCAAATTCTGCAACATGAGATCCTATAGCCATCACATCTACAGAGTGGTATAGTCGCACATGTAAAACTACATATCCCTTGGCCTTTAAATTTGCTCGTAACTGATGCATTACCTACATATTAGAGACAACGTAAGCGGAAGCGGTCATAAAGTTTATGTAAGATGGTATTACATTTAAATGTTGACGAGATAAAAAGGATAAAAGAATATTCTTTGATTTGATGTTGTAAGTCTAAGATATTGTATTGACTGAGAAAAAGGTGCTAGTAATTCCTAAGTGACTGAATGACTATACATATTAACGCTTCTGAAATCTGTAACTTCATCAAGTACCAATACTGTGCATCGGAATGTTAATGATAAAAATTCTTCCTCAGACATTATATAACTAAAGCGGAGGCACTTGAGATGAGGAGCAATAGCATATCTCAGGCGTCAGGGCAGCGCTCGGTGTCTCGTAAGGATTAGAAATAACGATAGAAGGAAGGGAAAGTGGAGAGAGCTAAGAGGTCAGGATGGACAGTAGGTATGTATTGTGTGTGTGTGTGTGTGGAGAGAGAGAGGAACAGAGTTAGTGTGTGGTAGTCGTAGGAACATGGGAAGAAAGAGGAGTGTGTGTGTGCGCTCGAGGGGCGTGGAGAAAGGAAGAGAAATAATGGCGTGTGGCGGACGTGGAGGTATATAAAGAAAGAGAGGTTTGTAGGGGGCGTGGAGTCCGGGGTGGGGGTACCAACATGTGCGGTGGACATGCAGGCAGGAGGAAGAAACAGAGGCGTCAGGCGGAATACCCGAGGAAGGGGGAAAACCAGGGGTGCGGGAACAAGAGCGCCGGAGGGCATGAAGGCAGAGGCGGGGAGCAGGGGCTGTGAAGGCACAGGGGAAGCAGGGACGCTGGTCGGCGGAGAGATAAGGGGAAATAAAGGGTGTTAGGCTTGTGAAGGGAGAGAGGATGAACCACGGGTTTGTGGTGGAGGTGGAGGTAGAGAGGATGAACCACGGGTGTGTGGTGGAGGTGGAGGTAGAGAGGATGAACCACGGGTGTGTAGTAGAGGTGGAGGAAGGGAGGATGAACCACGGGTGTGTGGTGGAGGTGGAGGTAGAGAGGATGAACCACGGGTGTGTGGTGGAGGTGGAGGTAGAGAAGATGAACCACGGGTGTGTAGTAGAGGTGGAGGAAGGGAGGATGAACCACGGGTGTGTGGTGGAGCGGGGTGGAGGAAGGGAGGATGAACCACGGGTGTGTAGTAGAGGTGGAGGTAGAGAGGATGAACCACGGGTGTGTGGTGGAGGTGGAGGTAGAGAGGATGAACCAAGGGTGTGTAGTGGAGGTGAAGGTAGAGAGGATGAACCACGGGTGCGTGGTGGAGGTGGAGGAAGGGAGGATGAACCACGGGTGCGTGGTGGAGGTGGAGGCAGAGAGGATGAACCACAGGTGTGTGGTGGAGGTGGAGAGGGTGAACCACGGGTGTGTGGTGGAAGTGGAGGTAGAGAGGATGAACCACTAGTGTGTGGTGGAGGTGGAGAGAATGAACCACGGATGCGTGGTGTTGGTGGAGGTAGAGAGGATGAACCACAGGTGTTGTGGAGGTGGAGAGGATGAACCACTACTGTGTGGTGGAGGTGGAGGTAGAGAGGATGAACCACTAGGCGTGGTGGAGATGGATAGGATGAACCAAGGGTGTGTAATGGAGGTGGAGGTAGAGAGGATGAACCACTGGTGTGTAGTGGAGGAAGGGAGGATGAACCACAGGTGTGTGGTGGAGGTGGAGAGGGTGAACCAGGTGTGTGGTGGAAGTGGAGTGGAGAGGGTGAACCACTAGTGTGTGGTGGAGGTGGAGGTAGAGAGGATGAACCACGGGTGTGTTTTGAATGTGGAGGTAGGGAGGATGAACCACGGGTGTGTGGTGGAGGTGGAGGTAGAAAGGATGAACCACTGGTGTGTGGTGGAGGTGGAGCGGATGAACCACGGGTGCGTGGTGGAGGTTGAGGTGGAGAGGATGAACCACGGGTGTGTGGTTTGGGAGGTGTGGACCCGCTTTGCGAGCAGGACGGGGTCATTGTGAGAGTGATGCCGCACCAGCAGAAGCGGCAGCAGCTACGGCGGCCTTAGTTACAACGTGGCTGGTTGTATGTCCGCCCGCGGCCCGCCCGCTGGAGGAGCCTCGCTCCGAAATGGAGACCGAAATGTTACCGGGGAAGAGGAGGGAAAGTGACGCATATTGCCGACTGTGAGGCGAAATGATTCTGAAGAAGGGAAGATCTCCCGCGTAGAATGTCCAAAGAATCTCTTTTTTTCTCCTTTCCCAACTCATTCATGCCACGCTCCTATTAGGATAAGGAATGACAAAGAAAATAATTAGTGTAATCAGTAGAAGGTGATTACTGGAGAGTTTTCCCAGCAGTTCATAATTGAATCTGAGAGTTTCTCCGCCAAGTTGGTGACCCCGTCACAACCCTCCCACACACCTGGTGCTCGGTATTGATCCAGTGTCCCCGACACACTGCCTGGTGACCCCGCTTGCCTGCTTGCCTCTCTGTGCCTTCTGGCTACTCTTGTGTTCCCTTACACGCCTGGTGAATTCACGCCTCCCCTACGCTCTGATGATCTCATACGTTTCCTTACAATCCTGGTGACCCTATATATGTATACATTCTCCCACACACCTGAATATGTGTTTCCCATTCGTCTGGGAATCATTTATCTCCATCAATACGCTTGGTGACTATAGGTATTACTACTCATATTTCGTGACCGCCTGGATCCTCTGTATCCCACGGTATTCCTGGCGATCTGCTGTATTTCTCCCACAACTCCCCCAACACTCACTCTCGGCAACTCTGTGTAACTCCTAGACACCCTGGTAAACCTTTTAAGTTTCCCCACATCTGGGAAACTTTTGTGTAACCGAACACATTCCCTCCGCATCTCTCACCCTGAACACTGGCAAAGAACATGTCTCCTTACGTGCATGGTGATATTCTGTTTCCTCCTCCTCATGAACGTCTGCGTCCTATTTCACATGCATGGTGGATCTCTGTGTTCTCCTTCACGTGCATGGCGAACCTCTGTGTCCCCTCACATGCATGATAACCCTCTGTGTTCCATCTCATGTGCACGGGGAACCTCTGTGTTCTACCTCAAACACATGGGCGGCCTTTGTGTCCCCTGATATGCATGGCGAACTTGCATTTCCCCTCCTAACAAATGCTTGGCGAGCCTGCATGCCTTCCCTTGTAGTTTTGAGGAAAAGTTTTTCCTCGCGTGTGATGTCCGCTAGATAAGAGGACCCACCACCACCCCCTTTCACACCGCCACGCCCCATCCCGTCCTGGCTGCACCCGGTAAAATAAGACCTCACAAAGAGCCGATAGTGTTGCCACATAAAACCCCAAACGTGCATTGGAATTTTCCCTGGTTCTTGGGGCACGAATCCTTTTGGGGTCCACGGGGGAAGGATCTTTGATCTCGCGGCCCAAATCTAGATGTTCCTGGTGCCGTGTAATTCGGCCGTCTTTACCCGGCCCGATCACCAGTCGTAATTTGCCTGTAATCTGCCAGTTCTCACGATATTGGTGCGGCGTTACAGTTTCGTGGGTTCTTAGGCTCTTTTACCCCCAGAGACTCGTTGGCGTTGCTGGTGTTATGTTCCGTCAGTAGTTACAGTAATTGTCTCCCAACAGGTAGCCACCAGCAGGGTATGTATAAAGACGTAAATTGTTGCTTATTTGACCAGAATCTATTATGATCAGGAGATAATCTTTTTCTTCCCGTATTTCCCTGGAATAAAGCAATGGACGGTTCTGAGTGTAAAGGTTCTATTGGCAAGGCACTGAAGGCACGGCTCTGGGAGTAAGGGCTCTAATGGCACGGAACTGAGGCGCGGTTCTGTGAGCATGGCTCTGGGGTATAGCAGTATTCAATTACTCTATTCTCTGACCGATGGGTATCTTTTTGCAAGCTAATCTTGATTCAAGTTCTGGATTTAGTTACCCTTCACAATCCTTATAATATTCAGGGCTCACTCACCCCTTACTGCCACTTCAGTGATCTGAACTCGCCATCTGTTGTCCCTGTACAATATTCTGAACTCACTCTTACGCTCTCCCTGCAGTAGTCTGAACTCACGTCATACTCTCTCCTTATAGAGTATTCTGAACTCCCCTTTCATTGTCTTTCTACGGTATTCTGAACCCACACACTTGACTGTTCTTGTGGTACTCTAAAACCACTCTTCACTGTCCCTCTAGTATTCTGAACTTATCCCTCAGTTCCCGGTAATATTCTAAACTTACTCTTCACGAACCGAGAACCACTCTGAACTCACCCAACCTCTCACTTTCCCTATACAGTACTCTGAACTCGCCCCACATCTAACAATCTACACTATAATCCACCATCTCGTCTCTCTGCCTCAACAAACAAGCCTCATCGCTCAGCAAACGACAGCTCCCGTGTTTAAATATTGGCAATGGTTTGTATCCGACTGCACACCAATTCTCCTTTGTGCAATGCATATCTCACCTCGCATTATGGGCGAGTTGACAGTTACATATGTGATCAAAGGCTATTGACCTTTCGCAAGGTCAAAGGTCGCGGATCAAAGGAATGTTCAGCCCTTTTATCATGTGTGTATGACAGAAGCGATCAACCAATGAGCATTCAGAACCGATAAATTAAATTATATTTTTATTTTGGGATTATTGGCAGTTATTACACGTGCTGTCTTTTTTTTTTATTCTTTTTTCCATTTGCTACATTTGGGCTACTGATGGCTGTTTTTCAAACTCATGGAAATGTAATTTCCAGATAATCAAGAATATAAAAACTCTCTCTCTCTCTCTCATGTGTGTGTGTCATAAAATAGTTCTCAGATTCACGCCTAACGACGTAGCACCAGGAACGCACCATGAATAGCTTCATTTTCTAACCTGCACTCCGTAGCTGTCATGTATAATGCACCAAAACCAAAGCCCAGTGTCCACTGCCAAGTCGCAGAGAACTTCGTGGTTTCCCTAGACCACTTCATATGCCCTGGTTCAATCCGTTGACAGCACGTCGCTACCTGTATACCACGTTGCTCCAGTTCGCTCTACTCCTTGTATGCCTTTCATCTTCCTGTGTATTCAGGCCCCGATAAATCACAGCCTCTCTCACTTAATCCTTCAATCACATTTTCAGTGTCCATCTCCTCCTTGCTAATCCCCTTTTGACACAAAGATCGCCTTAGTCAGCCCCTCTTCGCTCATCCTCTCCATATGGCCAAATCACTTCAGCACATCCCGATCATACCCCTCAATGATACCAAACCTCTCTCTTGCACTACCTTTCACGATCAACCCTACTCACACCATTTCCAACACAACCAATCTTTTCTCTTCTTTTCTATTCATGACCCACGAGTCACACCCAAACGCCTCCTTTCTTGAGAAAACTGCAGTCCCAGAGTTGGGGTGAGAAAGCATCAGAAAACTTTAAGGAGAATAAAAAAACGTTTTGGAAGGAGGTGAATAAGGTGAGGAGAACAAGAGAACAAATTGGAACATCAATGAGGGGAGATGAGATTGTGGTCACAGGCAAAGAAGAGATAGAGAGAAAGACGCTTGCCTAATTTGGACTAATGAACGCGTTACATGACATGGTGACGGATGTGGGGTGTCTGGGTCATTGAGTGTAAGCAAAGTGATCTGGTGAAAAGAGAAATGGCAAAAGCCCTGCGTAAGATGAAATACGACAAAGCAACTGTAGACTATGGGATCGTAGTTGAAGTTCTCAAGAAAGGAGGTGTCAGAGTTGCTGATACGTTAGTTAAGTTTATAATGAATTTATAGTTCAAGGTGAGGTGCCTGAGGATTGCAGAGTGTCTGTATACTGCCACTGTATAAAGGTAAGAGAGACAAAAGTGAATGCTCGAACTACAGAGGTACAGGGTTTTTTATACCTGGTAAGTTGCATGAGAGGGTGGTTGAAGGAACAATTGGGCTTCAGGAGTGGCAAAGGATGGGTAAATCAGAAATTTGGTTTGAAGACTTTGTAAGAGAAATACTTAGAAACAACAAAAGGATTAATGTACGGTATTCATAGATCTGGATAAAAAGCATGATATCGTTGGTAAAGATGCTTTGTGAAAGGCGTTACGAAAACGATTGGAACCAGTAAGGAGTTTTTATGACGATAGCAAGGCATGTGTGAGAGTAGGGAGAGAGGAGGGTGAGTGGCTCCAAGCGGTAGGAGTGTGTTTTGTCACGATGGTTTTTTTCACGTGTTTATGGATGTGGAAGTGAGGGAGGTGAATGCGAGGGTCTTGGAGGAATGGGTGCGTCTGCAGGTTGTTGGGGGTAAAGGAGGGGATCTGGGAGGTGAGTCAGTTGATGTTTGCTGATGACACGGTTCTTGTGGCAGATTCGGTTGAGAAACTACAAAAGCTGGTTTCTGAGTTTGGGAGAGTGTGTGAAAGGGAATAAGTTGAGAAATAGTTTGATTAAACGTAAAGCTAATGATTAAGTGTGGGAGAGAGAGAGGTTGGTTGGAGTGTGAGTTTGATTGGAGAGAACCTGAAGGGAATGGAGCGTTTTAGATACATGGAAGTGGACATGGCAACAGATGGAAATACTGGAGCTAAAGTAAGCAAAAATCCTGGGAACACAGAGGAGTGTGTGGAGAGAGCGGTAACTGTCTGCGTGGGCAAAAATGGGTATGCTTGATGGCACTATAGTCCCGACGGTGCTGTATGGATGTGAGGCGTGGGTCCTAGATGGAAAAGTGTGGAAGAGTGTGGATACGGTGGAAATGAAATGTTCGACGACAATATGTAGTGTAAAGAAAATTAATCCTGTAAGAAATGATAGGGAAGAGAGAGGTGTAGTAGGAAGACGGTTATGTGCAAGATAGCTGAAGAAGATGTGCTGTAATGGTATAGATATATGAGAAGGATGAGTGAGGAGAGGTCTGTTAAAGAGGTATACATAGTGGAAGCGAAGGGAGCAAGGAGAGGGACACTGAGGAGGAGGTGAAAGGATGGGGTGGATTTCCGCATTAGCAAGGTAGGCCCTGAACACGAATGAAGGCCGCATTTGCACACATCCATTATCTAGCAGTTCAATGCACCGAAACCACAGCCCCGTATGGTTTACCCCGGATTCACATTGACCTGGTTTAGTCTTCATTGGTCTCACACATATATCGTCTTTGTCAACCTCGCCTCACTCATTCTCTCCATACGTCCCAACTATTTCAGGACACTCTCTTCAGCTCTCTCAACCACTCTTCTTATTGCCACACATTCTTTTACCCTGTTATTACATCCTCATCCATAGCCCACGTTTCGCATCAATTGTAATATTGTTAGGACAATTATACCTTCAAACATACCCATTTTTGCTCTCCGAGATAACGTTCTCTCTTTCCACACATTCTTCTATGCTCACAGAACCTTCGCAACCTTACCCACCCTATGATTCATTTCTACTTTCATGGTTCCATTCGCTGCCAGTGACACTCCCAGGTATCCAAATCATACATCACTTCCTTCCAATTTTCTCCATTCAACTTCCTCTCACACACTCCTCCAGAGTGTTACCAACTTCTGCAGTTTCTCACTCGATTCTGACCAGTATCTTGTTATCAGCACACAACTGACTCACTTTCCAGGCAATCTCATCCCTTAAAGACTGCATACTCGCCCCTCTCTCCAAGACATTTGCATTTACCTCCATCAAACCCCACCCATGAACAAATTAAACACCACTCCTGCTGCAGACCAACCTTCACTCGGAATCATTCACCCTCCTCTCTTCGTATTCGTACACACGCCTTTCATCCTTGATGAAAAGTTCTCACTGCTTCTGGCAGCTTTTCTTCCATACCATACATTCTTAAGACCTTCCATAAAGCATCTCTATCAACCCAATCATATACTTTCTCCACAAATACCATACACCCAGATCCTTCTATTTTCTAAGTATTTCTCACACATTCTTTAAAGCAAACACCTGATCCACACATCCTCAATCACTACTGAAACCACAGTGATCTTTCCGGTCTGATATTCTGTATATTCCTTTACTCTCTCAATAATTTTTCTCACTTATAATATATATATATATATATATATATATATATATATATATATATATATATATATATCAGTAACGTTTATGGAACAGGCCCTGATTGTGGCCGTCTTGGAGTGCAAGGAAAAAAAATAAAGAGCTTAAGTGCAGATCGCTCGGCGATGTCCACTATCATCTAGCCGTAAAGTTGTGGTTTAGACTGAGGCAGCTGCTCTGAGCACCTGCCCAGAGCCTAGGAGGCCTATCACATGGGACCCAAGACGTATGTGACTCACTGTGTGAGTCCACTCAGGACCACTCCGTCTCCCGCCACTATCGGTAAAACCCGGCAACGCTACCGGCGTGAACCTCGAGTACTGAGGGCCTGACGTTTTCTGACCTGAGCCTCACGGGTCACAGCGCCGCGTTCAAGGGTCATGTCCTCGTGGCCAGAGGTCATGCCACCCGACTCAAGAACTCAGGCGGGCACCGCGGCCGACGCCCTCACGGTGGGTCCCTCACAGGCGCAGTGCGTGGGAATGCGCGCGCCTGCGCCTGCTCAGCGTATCCGCCACACGAGGGCCGCCTGCAGCCACGTCCTGTGTACAAATGCCGCAGCTTCCTGCGGCCCTGTCCGCGCGGGTACCGCAAAACGCGGGGATTTTTCCCCCACATGTTCAAAATCTGCGGGCAGACCCGCGAATCTTAAAGGCCCGGATTCATACCTCATGCCCAGGACAAAAGGATGAGAGAAGGAGTGATAAACAGCGATCTTAGAAGAGAGTGGACGTGTCCCGGGGCAGCACGGACCAGCTGCAGGTAGGCCGTGTGCTGCAATAGGACTAGCGAGGACAGGAACCCTGGTATTTCCTCGGTAACATCTGGCAACTTTTCGTAAAAGATGATGCCAGAAACATATTGTTGCTGTAATGCCTTCACTTTCCGTTTATTTCTCGTTAATCTGGCGTCTGCTTTCGACCTGTACTCGCAACGCTCATTTAAGTTACGAACGATCAGATTCATAATAAAAACATCATCACCCAAATCCTTTGTTAAATGAAGGGTTGTTAACGCTGAAAACTACGCGTTAGGAATGTTGTTGTTTGCACATGATTCAGAATTCACGAGATGATGATTAAAACACGTGACCTCCAGTCGAGAGTGATTGACGGAAGGGAGAAACATTTCGAAATTTCGGAAACTTTCCCGATTAGAATAAACATTTACACGAGAGAAAAAAAAAAATCAAACATTTTGTCAGTCTGGAGGGAACATTTTTCATCATTAAGGACATGAAAAATGGTGTGTGTCAGTTCACTTTTAAGACGACGAGAAGATGAGAGAGAGAAAGAGAGAGAGAGAGAGAGAGAGCGGTACTGGGCCGGGGTCGATAGGAGTTCCTGTAACCTCCTGAAGGTGAGAGTCGTCTGGTCAGCATTCCGGGGTGGTCAGGTAAATCGCTATCACCGCCTGACACAAGAGAGTACACTCACGTTATCCTAAGCCACAGCCACAGGCTCTCTTGGGCTAAGCACACATGCTGTCGAGCTGTCAAATTGGGAATGTTAAAATCGTCTTGTTGATGATAATGCATTGCGATATTTCTGGGTCAAGTCACTGCACTCACATGGGTCAAGTCGCTACAGCCACACGGGTCAGGTTACTAAACCTGCACACACCCGATTCCCGTTGCCCGAGAGGCACCAGAGGAATAATATTGGCAATCAAAACGCCGATGATTTATGTCATTCGATGGGTCGAGATACGAGCGGTTCCTCTGAGGGGAGAGAGAATATTGATACTTCCAACAGCGAGTCGAAAATCAGGCAGAAGGTTATCCAGTAAGGGTAAGGGAGGGGATGGGAAAGGGTGGTGGATGGGTAAGGGTGACGGATGGGTAAGGGTGACGGATGGGTAAGGGTGGTGGATGGGTAAGGGTGGTGGATGGGTAAGGGTGGTGGATGGGTAAGGGTGGTGGATGGGTAAGGGTGACGGATGGGTAAGGGTGGTGGATGGGTAAGGGTGGTGGATGGGTAAGAGTGGTGGATGGGTAAGGGTGGTGGATGGGTAAGGGTAGCGGATGGGTAAGGGTGGTGGATGGGTAAGGGTGGTGAATGGGAAAGGGTGGTGGATGAATAAGGGTGGTGGACGGGTAAGGATGGCGGATGGGTAAGGGTGGCGGATGGGTAAGGGTGGTGGATGGGAAAGAGTGGCGAATGGGTATGGGTGGTGGATGGGTAAGAGTGGTGGATGGGTTAGAGTGATGGATGGGTAAGGGTGACGGATGGGTGAGGGTGGTGGATGGGAAAGGTTGGTGGATGGGTAAAGGTGGTGGATGGGTAAGGGTGGCGGATGGGAAAGGGTGGCGGATGGGTAAGGGTGGTGGATACGTAAGGGTTAACGTATAGGGGGTGACGTGAGAATGTGGTGGGAGGGGACGGAGGCTTGGCCGAAGCTTCTGAGAAGAGAGAGAGAGAGAGGCTCAGAATGTACGCCATCATCTCCCTGCTCAGGTGCTGTGTATCCTGTGGTCTGAGGGGATGTCGTGGTGTTCGGGTCATGATAAGCATTACGAGTGTGGCTGTGGGTTCTGCATATCTCATCCAGCCTTAATCGAAGAGTGATCAATATTTTCTGGGATGATCAACGCGAAATAGAGAGAAAATAAAGAAAATATAACACTCGTGTTTAAATGTTGAAGTTCAGTTCTTTTTTTTCTGAGTACTTTGAAGATAACATTAACTTGGCTGCCAATAAAGAAGCCAGCTCAGTGTCTGTGAGAAAAAAAAAAACTTAAACCTCAGAACAGAAAATTAACACAGACGAGCATTCACAGTTTAATGAAACGGCCACAACCGTTAACTAAAAGCAAGGTTATACTTTGTGAAGGCGTCTCTGCGTCTACCATTGTGTTTTTCTATCTGAACGAATCCTGTGCCTCATCATATACTGATAAAGCACACTTTGCATTTGGATAATGCGGAGGCAACGCAGAGCGTACAGTTGGCAGAACGGCAGGGAGTGGGTGGAGGCAGCATAGAGCGCACAGTGAGTATAATCCGAGGACAGAGGAGGGTGAAGGCTGGGCCCAAAATAACGCACAGGGTCCTCGTCCCGTCCGATGCAAAAGGAGCAGCGATGATAACGCCGTAGGTGATGATACAGACAGAAGACCAGGGCACCTTGTCACACAAAATGTACAGACGTGTATGTGGAACACCGGAGCACATTCGCACGGACGCAGGACTGATGCGCGCGTGTACTGGGGCTACATATGATACAGGAGCAGAGTACATGAAACACAAGACACATAATTTACGGGACGCACAGCAACCAACTGGCGGGTTTCACGAGACAGACAGGCTGCACGATGCAGTGAATGAACTGAGGCCGGGACAGACTCTTGCGTATCATAAATACTGTCCTGGAGTAACGTCAGTGATTACGGAGTCTTCATTACCTCACGCCCTGGGGCCTGAAGTCATTGCCTTCAGGGCATTTGACATTAAAATGTTCGTGTGTGTATCAGGTGCAGAGGACATCCAACCTGGGGTTATATCTTGCAACGCAGAAGTGCTTAGTAGTTGCAACATCACACTACCGGCTATAGTTGAGATAGCTTCTATACCAGTGTTTCTTGGGGCCTAAAGTAATCATGACGTTCGATACTTAAACTGGCAGGTCCGTCACCAACTCTCTCTCTTTTGAGGTTCAGAAGTCCTCCCGGGCTGCTGTGGTGAGGACGGCGTGGACTGTGGCCCTAGACAGACCAAGTGTGGTTGGAGGAGGACCAGCGAGTGAGGGCAGCCATGGATACCATTTCGAGCATCACTACGGGGCGTCCACACGCAGGGAGTGTGTGACGGAGGAAACAGCTTGAGGGTGATTGCTAGAGCTGATCTGGAATCTTAAAGGATTACGGAATAATTTTCCACGGTGCTCGTTCTTTGCACACTGGGCTCACTCGTTGCAAACGGTGCTCAGTTACTGCGTACGACATTCCCTCTTTATACGCCGTGCTCAATCTTTGTACGCGGTGCTCACTTTTCTGTATATGTGTATATCATGCTCTATATACTGTTCTCAGTGCTCACATTATAACACTGCATTCATCCCTTTGTTCGTGGTGCTTCCTTTGAGCACATGGTGCTTTCTTCGTGCACAATGTGCTCAATTCTCGTTCTTGGTGCTCAGTCCTTGTGCACCGGACTCATCGCACACAGTGCTCACTTCTTGTAAACGTGTTCGGTTCTTAAACACGGTGCTCATCCACTGCACATGGTGCTCACCCATTGCCCATAGTACTGTCACTCACTGTACACAGGGCTCATTTTTTGTACATGACGCTCAATTCTGGCACACAGTGCTCATTTCTCTCCCCAAGGTGTACAGACCGCTAACTCCTCTCCACACGGATGCGTTCACGAACTTACGAATTAACAAGGGAGAATAACTAACACGGAATCTAGTTACGGTTTAATGGAAAAACTGTCTCGCAAGGAATTAATACAAATAGCGAATGAAGAGATGGAAATTTATATACTATATACATTTACAAATCAGTGAAGGTATTCAGGGCCTTGCAAAAGCAAAGGGTAGAAAAAAAAGACGAAATAAGGCTTCATGCGTAAGAAATAAACAGAGGTTCTTTGAGTCTATAATGAGGTCATTACATATGTGAATAAACACACAAAGTTTTTAGCAAGAGAAATAGCCACGTCAAGAGAGGGAAATAAGCGATGTAGAATTGTCTCCGGATCCCACAGCTGGTTCAGCAATTATCATTGTTTCATTACGTGTACACAGATCTATGGAAAGGTGTCTGCGTGAATTTGAATTGACGGGCGGTATGGTTTCGTAAGTCAATCGTCAGATGGCTTAAGCTTTTGCAGTCAGCCACCAGGTGGCTTGGGCTTTCCCAGCCAATCACCAGGTGACTTGGGCTTTCCCAGTCAATCACCAGGTGGCTTGGGCTTTCCCAGTCAATCATCAGGTGGCTTGGGCTTTCCTGGTCAGCCACCAGGTGGCTTTGGCTTTCCTGGTCAGCCACCAGGTGGCTTGGGCTTTCCCAGTCAATCACCAGGTGGTCTGGGCTTTCCCAGTCAATCACCAGGTGGCTTGGGCTTTCCCAGTCAATCACCAGGTGGCTTGTGCTTTCCCAGTCAATCATCAGGTGGCTTGGGCTTTCCTGGTCAGCCACCAGGTGGCTTGGGCTTTCCTGGTCAACCACCAGGTGGCTTGGGCTTTCCCAGGCAACCACCAGGTGGCTTGGGCTTTCCCAGGCAATCACCAGGTGGCTTGGGCTTTTCCAGGCAATCACCAGGTGACTTTGGCTTTCCCAGTCAATCGCCAGGTGGCTTGGGCTTTCCCAGTCAATCATCAGGTGGCTTGGGCTTTCCTGGTCAGCCACCAGGTGGCTTGGGCTTTCCTGGTCAGCCACCAGGTGGCTTGGTCTTTCCCGGTAACTTTTTCATCTTCACACAGTAAATCTCTACCAATGTTGACAAGGCGGAAACATTTCCCGTACCTCGTGTGCGCCAGTGGCTCCCAGACCGCCCGGGTGGCGCACCGCTGACCCGGAGAGCACGTACTCTCTCCCCTGTGTGATGTTACCACTTCCACGTCTTCTTGCCTACACTTCGCATACCTCCAGATACCTAAAACATCTCACATCACGATCGTAAGATAATTCCAACACGAACGAATCTTACTTTTTGGCATCATTCAACATGGGAGACTTGCCATGATATCTACCATACCTTGACATACCTGATTATCTGAATTCCTTTTCTCGTACGACCGGAACTTTTTAGACTTAACGTGAACGCGCCATCTGGACGGCTCTCGCGTACCACCAGCGGCGCACGTACCACTGGTGGTACGCGTACCACCGGCTGGGAGCAGCTGGTTTGCGGAAATGGTCTTTTTGGCCCTTGGCGGCTCGTTACCGGGCCTCTCCGTCTCTTCCGTGGTCTGTCTAACCCCTACCCTATACCCCACCAACCACCCTCCCCCTCTCGTAACTCCAGCCGTAGCGTAATATATCTTTCACTCCACCTCCGTCGACGCGTAGGAGGGCAGCCCCTTTTTTTGTGTGTGTGTTTATGGTAATACTAACTACGCAGGAGCTGTGCGGGATGGCGGATGCTGCCTTTACATCTTCATTACACACCCACCCAGCCTCTCTCTCTCTCTGTTTGACCTCATAATCGCCGGATGAGACGCGCTCGATCCTCTCTACTACCGTCTTCTGTCTTCTATCAGAGAGCACGGGTTTCACACACACACACACACACACACCTATATGGGACAGTTGTGAACACGGATCCCTGTATCACTTAGGGGGGGGTATCGGAAGCAGCGTTACTTCCTCCTCCTCAGGCCACAGCATATGAACACTTCCAGTTGACCTCGTATTTCTAACCATCAATAATAGACTCAAAACTTTGGCCCATCAGAATTAGCTCTCCCCACTTTTATGTCGATCTCTCACAAGCCTCGGCGTGTGTGTGCGTTCCTCGCAGCACTGTCTCACCCTGCTCCTGTGCCTCCGGCCGGAGTGACCTGACACAATCTGCCCCATCTCGTCCTTCGGGCTCGGCCCCTACGCCACACCTCACACGGCAGCGCCCGTGCCACCTCCTCCCCTCACCTCGGTTCGACCCTGTTGGCTCACTTATCATTCCGCGTCACTCCCGTCTCACGTGCTGACCCGCTCCAATACGAGTCCAAACAGCTCATTTTTTGAGGTGGCACTGCACGGTCCCGGTGCGCTGCCTGGCTCGTTTCAAATCATCCGGGAGAAAAGACCTGACAGCTAAGACACATGATCAGCTTTTAACAATAATGATTAATTCTCTCTCTCTCTCTCTCTCTCTCTCTCTCTCTCTCTCTTTCTCTCTCTTCAAACACACATATACACGCACGCACACGGACACACACACCAGTGTAAAACCCATAAAACACAAACGGTAATCACATACACACACACACACACACACACACACGTATCTACATATGTATGAACTTACATTAGCATACACCTATGGACATGACTACTCAGTCTTTTCAAAGCGTTGTTGTGGGGCGCTTTCTCAGCCATCAAGGTACTTCAGTCCTGGTTCATGGGAGTAGCCAATATCCTTGGTCAGGGTAACGTCTATCGTGTGGGAAAAAGAGAGAACAGGCAATTTCCTTTTTTCACCATCGACATTTGTTACTTCTGTAATGTCTTTTCCCTTTGGCACGAAACATATTGCTGCTGTGTCGTCTAACCCGAAGGGAAGGAAGCATGTTGCTTAAGACACGTTCCTTATTTCTCTCTTCTACTTTCCTTCCCAATAAACACCTTAAGAGCTTCAATTTCTTGCATTTCTTTTCGTGCATATCATCTTTCCTTTCACCCGAGACGACCATCATTTGGGGCATGTCTTATACCCATGCCCAGCACTCACGTCCGAAGACACTGCCCCTGCCGTCCGGGCCTCATACCCTGCCCACAGCACCTGTGTCCGGCTGCAGGTCTCTTAACAATTACAATTTTCGTTGGCGAAGTACTCAGCGTAAGGGAGCTTCGTCAGCCGCTATGTTGTGTACAAAGAAACATACAGACACACGGACACAGACAAAGGCGCAGGGTTCTCTGTGAGTGTGTGTGTGGGAGGGACTTGGGAGTCGACACCGTCCCTAACCTGTCGCCAGAGTCCCACATTAGGATGACAGATAAGGAGACAAACTGCCTTCCGGCAAATATCATGACAGCTTTCAAGTGTTAGGATAAGGAAAAAGCTGGCAAGCTATTTGTATCTTACATGAAGCCATAATCAGAATACGCTCCTGAAGTTTGGTCAGCGTACCGAAAGAAATACAAAGAGTTAAAAAAGAAGGTCTAGAGGAGGGCAAGAAAGGTGGCGCCAGAAATGAGACACTCGAGTTACAAAGAAAGGCTAGTGGCTTTATATTTGCCTACCTTGGACGAAAGAAAAGTGAGGGGGGGGGGGGTAACCTGATCACAACCTTCAAGTTTTCAGGACAGATCGACGCCGTGGGCAGCGAAAAATTCCTCGAGAAATGTCGGGAAAGAACAACTAGAGGACATAATATGGCGTTAAGCAAGAAAGTTGTACAAAAGAGATGCAAAGAAATACTTCTGTGAGTACAATTGTGATGGATGGACGGAACAGAATGACTGAGGACAAGGTTAACGAAGAGGCCATACATAAATCTAACGAGCCGTGCGATAGTATACTACCACCATCACGACGACCACAGCCACCATCGCTAACCACAACCACAATCACCACCACCACCACCACCGCAATCACCATCAGCACTAGCACCACCACAGTCACCACAATCACCATCACCACCAGCACTATCACCACTTAGAATCACCAGCACCAACGCCACCGTTACCACGACTATGAATACAACCAACACTACCACTACCATCATCACCACTAGAAGCAACACCACTACCACAACAACAACAACAACCACGACCGGACATACCACAGCGTGTTGGGTGAGTCCTGTGGGGGTCATGATGAGGACGCGTAAACATGGTTTAGGCCCGAGAGGAGCGATGCCCAAGACTTCCACGAAGTGGCCAACTGCACCCCTCACCCTCCCCCCCACTCCCCGGGTGGGTGGTGGGTGCTCTCCTCCCCCTCCCCCAGACCGGGGCCCCAGCCTGCCTCACGGTTGCCACTGGTGTTCCCAAGCGTGGCTGGCTGGTGCCGCTCCTGTTTCGGCCGAGGCGCTTGATACTGGCTCGTCGGCGGACCGGGCCGCCTTAATGCGTTCGTCCTTACCTGTGGCCCAGTCCGCCACCTCCTTATCTTCAGGAGCTGGGCCCGAAGATATCCGCCACCTGCAGGCTGTTCGTAAAGGCGTGATCCCCGCTTGTATATGGTGGTGTTGCCGGCAGCACCGGCTAAACACGTTTTTGCCGAGGAACGTCGTTCGGATCTGTTATTCCTTCGTCTGGCCAAGTTTGGAGCGACATTATGTCGTCATCGCCAATACGAAGCTGTTGCACTTGTTCACGAGATAGGAGGCATTTGCTCGAGGTTCAAAATCATTAACAGCAGTTTATTATTAAATTGTTTTCTTTGGTTACCTAGATTACTTCTCATTTATTCTCTGCCTCGTCAGACACTGGCTACTTCATATTCTAGGGACATCAGATTTCCAACCACTGTACTAGGGTCTAATGTCTGTGCTGTTTCCTTGATCATGAATAATTCTCCGTTAATGAGTGTGGCCTACTACTAGTATGGTGTGGCCAGGGTGTGGCCCAGGAGCGGCCAAAATGTGGTGCAGGAGTGGCCAGAACGTGGTGCAGGAACGGGCAAGGTGCGGCGCAGGAGTGGCCAGGATGTGGCCACAGTGAGGTCCAAGAGTGGCCATGATGTGGACAGGGGTGGCCAGGGTGCAGCGCAAGAGTGGCCAGGGTGTGGCTTAAGAGTGGACAGGATGTGGTCCGGTATGGCCAGGGTGTGGCCCGGCATGGCCAGGGTGTGGCCCAGGAGTGGCCTTACCCTCCACAATCTACCGCAATGGACAGATCATTTAAATATTTTTCTTTACAATTCTCCTTTTTTTAATATTCTTTCGGTCACCTTCATCATCTTAGACTCAAACAATAGTGTGTAGCGTGAGGCGTCCATTATTGTCATTATCAATGTCATGTTTTCTCCTCTTCTTTTTCCCTAACGAAAGGGAACAGTACGTTGTCATCAGGTAATTGTAAGCTCCATCAATTGTGCGAAAATGACAATAAATTGTAATAATAATAATAATAACTGATGTTAATAATAATAATAATAATAATAATAATAATAACTGTAAACGATGCTGAGTTAACAGCAGACAAAGGCTATCTACACCAGAATAATCTAGCTCCAGTCGACTTTACTTCAAAATCACTAAATCAAGATTTCTGACGTTAAGCTTCTAACGCCCGTGAAAGTTTCGCTCAGATTCGCCAAAGCTTTGTTTAGGCATCACGAGCGTTGTGATGCCGAAAGAATCTGAAACTGTCCCATAAACGACGTCGTTATTATGTACTGTATTTTCTTTTTCTTTTTTTTTTTTGTTTATAGTGATATGTGATATATTGAGAGAGATATATTAAGCTCGACGGATTATAGACAAACGGTGGAAGTTATTGTCAACGGACGTAAGATAATTCTAGAAAATAAAAAAAGAAAATGTTTAAGGCGAATGATGTAAAAATAAACACGTCTCTAGAAACAGAAGTCGATTCTCAGAATCTTCCACTCCCTCGTGGTGTGCGGTCCTTTGTTTTTCATACTTGTGCGCCGTTTCCCGCATTAGCGAAGTAACGCCAGGGACACACGACTAACGGTCACATTTACTTACATACTGTCTAACTGTCATGTATAATGTACGGAAACCAGAGTTCACTATAGGCAAGCCCCATAGATATTTCCATGGTTTTCACCAAGTATTTCATATGCCCTGATTCAGCCTATTTACTGTACGTCGCCCCATGTATACCACATCGCTCCAATTCTCTATCCCTCGCACGCCTCTCACCCTCTGCCATATACAGACCCCGAAAACTCAATGCCTGTAACCCAATCCTTTCACTTCCTTCTCAGTTTCCCTCACCCCCTTGTTCCCTCCACTTCTGAAAGGTATAGCCTCTCAGTCTCTCCTCACCCATCCTCTCCATATGTCCAAGCCATCTCGTCACACCTTGCTCACCTCCATTAATCATACTTCGCTTACTACCGCACCTTTGTCTTACACGATCAACTCTCCTTACACCATATTTTTCCTTAGGCAACACATTTCCAGCACATCCACCTTCTTTCGTTCTTTTGCTTTTGGGGCCCAAGGACTCGCAACCTTACAGCGCCGTTGGGACTACCAACAGTTGCCATCAAACATGCCCATCTTGATTTCAGAGTCGGATACCTCCTTTTCCACACACCCCTCTATGCATCCAGGACAGCTGCCCCCTCATCCACCTTACAGTTCACTTGAGCAACCATAGCTCCATCTGCTGCCATGTCTACTCCCAGTTATATAAAGGATTCTGCTTACTCCAAAGCCCCAGCATTCAGACTCACTCAAACCAACCTGTCTTGCCTCCCTGCAAAACCTTAACTCTCAACTTCTTCCTTTCGCACACTCTCTCAAAATAAGACACCAACTTTTGCAGTTTCTCGCTCGAGTCTGCCACCAGCGCCGTGTCATCTACAAACAGCGACCTGCTCACCCCTCAGGCTCCCCTATCACTAGTATACTGCAGACTCAACCCTCTCTCCAAGACTCTCGTATTACCTCCCGCACAAACCCATTTATGAACAGATTAAACAGCCATGGTGACATACCACATCATTTACGAAAACCCAATCACCTTCCCCCACACACTCCCCCTCCAAAAAAAATATCTAATCATTGCTTTAGGTAGCATTTCCCCCAACACCATAAATTCGTAGCACCTTTCACAGACCATCTCTGTCAACCTTTTACATGCTTTCACAAGACCCATAAATGCCAAATACAGATCCCCCTCTGTCTCGAAGTAGTTGTCGCCAATTATCTTCAAAGCAAAAACCTGATCTACAGATATCTACCACACCAGAGGCCACATTGCTCGTCCCCAATCTGATGGTCTGAGCCTTCCACCACCCTCCCAATCGTCACTCTCCTGTACAACTTACCAGATAAACTCAACAACAAACTTATGTAACTCTGTAACTTGGGTATTCACATTTGTCCCCCCACCCCCCTTGCCTTTATACAATGGCACTATACAGGTATACGGTGTTACTAGACTCCACCTGTTTGAGGCTTCACCGCGAGTGAAGTCATCTTTGGCGGGGCTGTATCACTGGGAGTACAGTCTTGTCAAAGAACTTACCACTCCAAATGGGGTCAACATTTCCCTGCTGCTGGAAGCAGCGTAGCTTTGGGCTGCATGAACCCTTAGACACGACTCTTTCATAGAAAATAGGCCTGGGGTAATCATAAATAAAATATAAATACAAACATTCCGTTAGTTCCCAGCCATCTCACTTTCGGCCATTATAAACACGCATGCTCGGGCAGCGGCTCGAATCTTGGTCGCGGTAGCCGGTCCGCAGTCCACCCAGCTGTTCATCCTCCCCAAGTGGTAGGTCGAGTGTGTGTGTGTGTGTGTGTGTGTGTGTTGTGTGTGTGAGTGTGTGTGTGTGTGTGTGTGTGTGTGTGTGTGTGTGTGTGTGCATACGTAGGAGTAAAGACATGGTACATATGTACAAGGGTAAGAGATGTGGTAACACAAGTGCAAAACTCTGTCCCCGTAACACACAGATAGTAATCACACTGAAAATCCCGAGCACCCAATCACGCAACACAGTAATCCCTTTCTAGAGAAATTCAACTCCAATTCCATCCCTTCCGACCTGTTTATTTTTTTGGATTGAATCCTTTCGTCTTAAAGTGGCTGGTCAAAATCTACTGGTGAGGTATATACTGTTTTCCATGTCCTAATTGAACTTATCTTTCATGTTGATCATTTCTTACGTTAAGCGTGTATGAAAGTCGTTTAGTTTATAAATGGGAAACGGTTCCCCGCATGTTGAAAAGTCGTCATGGAACTTCTCATTCCAAAGGAGTTCACAAGTAGCGCAGTCCTGGAGCTGCAGGAGTTTCTGGAGAAGTTGACCTGGGTAACACCAGGACCCTTTCAAGAAAGGGCTCCTGGCACAATTATAACTATATGAATTAAAAGAAACCCTCCCCTTCTTGTATTTAAATTTCTAAAAAGGGAAACAGAAGAAGGAGCCAGGCAGGGAGTGCTCATAATCCTCGAAGGCTCAGATTGGGGTGTCTGAATGTGTGTGGATGTAACCATGATGAGAAGAAAGGAGAGATAGGTAGT